>JAJPUD010007001.1:95621-108417 GCA_023553655.1 Myrmecobius fasciatus
TCAAGAATTTCAAGGGAATTAATGAAAAAAAATGCAAATGAGGGTGGCCTAGCTGTACCAGATCTAAAACTATATTATAAAGCAGTGGTCACCAAAACCATTTGGTACTGGCTGAGAAAGAGAGTAGTGGATCAGTGGAATAGGTTAGGTTCACAGGACAAAATACTCAATGACAATAGTAATCTAGTGTTTGATAAACTCAAAGACCCCAGTTTTTGGGATAAAAACTCACTATTTGACAAAAACTGCTGGGATAATTGGATACCAGTATGGAAGAAATTAGGCATTGACCCACACCTAACACCATATACCAAGATAAGGTCAAAATGGATTCATGATCTAGGCATAAAGAATGATATTATAAACAAATTAGAACAATGTAGGATGGTTTACCTCTCATACCTGTGGAGAGGGAAGGAATTTGTGACCAAAGAAGAACTAGAGGTCATCATTAATCACAAAATAGATAAGTTTGACTATATCAAGTTAAAAAGTTTTTGTACAAACAAAATGAATGCAGACAAGATTAGAAGAGTAGCAGTAAACTGGGAAAATATTTTTATATCCAAAGGTTCTGCTAAAGGCCTCATTTCTAAAATATATAGAGAATTGACTCAAATATATAAGAATTCAAGCCATTCTCCAATTGATAAATGGTCAAAAGATATGAACAGACAATTTTCAGATGAAGAAATTGAAACTATTTCTGGCCACATGAAAAGGTGCTCCAAGACACTGTTGATCAGAGAAATGCAAATTAAGACAACTCTGAGATACCACTACACACCTGTCATATTGGCTAAAATGACAGGAAATGATAATGATAACTGTTGGAGGGGATGTGGGAAAACTGGGACACTGATATATTGTTGGTGTAACTGTGAACGGATCCAACCATTCTGGAGAGCAATTTGGAACTATGCTCAAAAAGTTATCAAACTATGCATACCCTTTGACCCAGCAGTGTTTCTACTGGGCCTATATCCCAAAGAGATTTTAAAGGAGGGAAAGGGACCCACATGTGCAGAAATGTTTGTGGCAGCCCTTTTTGTAGTGGCAAGAAACTGGAAATTGAAAGGATGCCCATCAATTGGAGAATGGCTGAATAAATTATGACATATGAATGTTATGGAATATTATTGTTCTGTAAGAAACGACCAACAGGAGGATTTCAGAGAGGCCTGGAGAGACTTGCATGAACTGATGCTGAGTGAAATCAGCAGAACCAGGAGAACATTATACACAGCAACAAGACTATAGGATGATCAATTTTGATGGACATGGTTCTCTTCAACAATGCGGTGATTCAAACCAGTTCCTATTGTTCAGCGATGAAGATAGTCATATACATCCAGAGAGAGGCCTGTGGGAACTGAGTGTGAACCACAACACAGCATTTTAACGCTTTCTGTGAATATTTCCATGCATTCTGTTTTCCTTCTTAGGTTGTTTTTTTCTTCTCTTTCTAGATCTGATGTTTCTTGTGCAGTAAGATAACTGTATAGATATGTATACATGTATTGTATTTGTCATATAATTTATCCTATTTAGCATGTATTAGATTACCTGTCATCCAGGGGTGGGGAGTGGGGGGAAAGAGGGGAAAAGCTTGGGAAAAAAAAAGTTTTTGCAAAGGTCAATGTAGAAAATCACTCATATATTTTGTAAATAAAAAGCTTTATAAAAAAAAAAAAGAAACTAACTTACATGTTGTCTCCTCCATTAGAATGTAAATTATTTATGGGTAGGAGTTTTTTTTTGTCTTTTTATACCCAGTGCTCATTTAGTAGTGCCTGACAAAGTATAAACACTTTATATATTTCCTAAGCTTTAGATTCAATTACAAAATTACAAAATTTTGGATTCAAATTACAAAATTAATTCTAAAAGCAAATGATTTCTTAATTTGCTTTAAAATGCATAAAATAATTTAAACATTTTTTATTCCTCCCCTAATAACCTTTTTGAATATGACCTAAATTTTATAATTTTATAAGATAATTTTATAAACAATGAGAAAATATCAAGTTCTTTGTACCAAAAACAAAAAAAAAAGAAAAAAATCACATGAATACAAAATGCCTTTTCTAATTATTTGAAATGCAAAACAATAAGAATATGCACTTTACACTTAGCCTGACAGTCAGGTGGGTGATAACAAAAGCTGACTTAACCTTGGCAATACTTCAGGTACAATATTCAGATAAGAAGTAACTGTTCTTTACAGGTTTTCAAATATATTTAAACTTATAACAACCTTATTTTCAAAAGCAGCCATAAAAATTTTGTGCCAATGTTTTTTAACACATGTATTTGTCAATGCTGGTACAAAGGAAATGCCTCCCTATAAATTGTATAACCACAAGTACAATGAACAATTGTATTCTGAGAATCAAATCTGATAGCCTGAAAATAAAAAATTATGATCTCAATATTTGAATAGGAGACATCCTTTTAAATTATAAAATAAAGTAAATGTTAATTGAGAACTTTGTTTCATTATATCATAGTTAGACATTTCATTATTTTACTTTATTAACATTCTGGGTGGTTTATAAATATTTAATTTCATGGAATTGATGAATATTTTCACCTATGGTTTCAAGAAACTGTGGCATAAGTAGTGACCATACCTGGGCAAAACTGTCTTGGTAGATGGACTGAATCAAGTTGAGGTAGTCAACAAAATTCAGACCTGTTGGTGGGTTAGGGGAATATCTACAGACAGCCCATGAAGACTTTCCCTGGTGGAATGGGCAGGTGACAACAATTTGTTCCAATGGTCATGATGGTGGCTGAAGCAGGAATTGTAGAATACTTAGAGCTTACTCAGGCATTGAAGATGTCAGGGTTATCCATGTCATCCCAGGCTATCACCAATTATCTTGACTATTGATGACTCTGGGAGAGAGTGAGGCTGATGACTTTGTACAGCTCTGCTTCACTTAAATCCAGTTCACTTATAATTCAAGACTTTACTACATGATATTGTGGATCCTCTCTAAAAACAAAAGATGAATAACAACCACTACAGTCACAACAGTCCTACCTAATTGTGTGCTATGGTTTACCAGTATTGCTGTCATAGATCCCTACAGTTGAGGTACACAGATAAACACATGCAGGTACTTGCACATATACATAGACACACTAATATTCCTTATGCTGATGTTGCATGAAGTAGCATAATTTCTGTTGAAAAAAGCACGAGACTGGAAAACCTCTGTTCTAATTTAGGTTTGACTTTCAGTAAAATCATTTAATTTTTCTAACTTTTTTTTTTAATTATAGGTGAAAGAGTTAATAGTTTATTCAAGGGATTAGGTTCTGACTTTCAGTAAAATCATTTAATTTTTCTAACTTTTTTTTTAATTATATGTGAAAGAGTTAATAGTTTATTCAAGGGATCATGTAAAGGATATCCCAAAAGTTTTTAATTTAATATTGGGTTTTAATAGTGTCTTCCAGCCTCCCTCCCCCCAAATCCCCTTCCTATTAGAGCATTGTGTTTTTTGTTTTTGTTTTTAAAGATAATTCTTTTTTAGAAATCATAGGATCATAGATTTAGTGAAGGAGTTTGAAGACCATCAAGTCTACCTTCCTCATTTCATAGATAAGAACTGAGGCATAATGACATTAAATGGCTTTTTGAGGGTTTCACAGCTATTAAGTGTCTGAAACAGGATTTGAATTCAGGTTCAGGTCTTGACTCCATGTCTGAGAGTATATTTACTACATCAAACAAATTGAAGGTTCATTTTGTATTTGAGTTTAGAAATGAATAACTTGCCTCATTATTGATTCTCTTGAGTTGTGTTTGGTCATTGCATGGACTAAATTTCTGAAATTATGAGTTTTAGTAGTTTTCCTATATTTGGATATGAGATTTTTGTCAGAGAGGCTTGGTATAAAATATTTTCCTCAATTAATTGTTATCCTTATGTATATCTGCAGTTTTTTTGTGCACAAAAAACTTTTACTTTTATATAATTGAATTGTGTAATTGTAAGAATTGTCCATTTCTGCAGCAATACCATTTACAAGAATCCTTTCTCAAGCCCTCTTATGTCTTCCTCTCTTAATTATTTCTAGTTTCTTTTGATTTTTGATTTTTTTGTACATATTTGATTGTTGTGTCATTAGATTGTGAGCTCTTTGAAGGCAGGGGCTATCTTTTGCTCTTTTTGGTATTTCTAATGCTCAGCAGAATGCCCAGCACTTAGTAGGCACATAATAAATGTTTTTTTCACTCCCATTTTTTAATAATAACGTAGCTTTTTATATGTAAAGATAGTTTTCAACATTCACCCTTCCAAAACCTTGTGTTCCACATTTTTCTCCTTCCTTTTCCCCTCCCCTAGACAGCAAGCAATCCAATACAGGTTTAACATGTGCAGTTCTTTTAAGCATATTTCCACATTTATCATGCTACTATCAAGAAAAATCAGATCAAAAAGGAAAAAAAATAAGGAAGAAAATAAAAGGAAAAAATAACCAAAAAGAGGTGGAAATCTGTGATATTATCCATATTCAGTCCTCTTAGTCCTCTATGCAGATGGCTCTCCCTCACAAGTCTATGGAATTGGCCTGTGTCTCCTCATTGTTGAAAAGAGTCATGTCTATCAGAACTGATCATCATATAGTCTTGTAGTTGCCGTGTACAATGATCTCCTGGTTCTGCTCATTTCACTTAGCATCAGTTCATGTAAGTCTCTTCGGGTCTCTGAAATCATCCTGCTGATCGTTTCTTATAGAAGAATAATATCCCACAACATTCATATATCATAATTTATTCAGCTGTTCTCCAACTGATGGGCATCCATTCAATTTCCAGTTTCTTGCCAGTATAAACAGTTTTGTGCATGTGCGTCCTTTTCCTTTTTTAACAATCTCTTTGGGATACAGACCCAGCAGAGACACTACTGGATGAAAAGATATGCACAATTTGATAGCTCTTTGGGCATAGTTCCAAATTGTTCTTCAAAATGGTTGGATCAGTTCACAACTCCACCAACAATGTATTAATGTTTTGACTTCCATTTTATCTTTGCTAATATGTCCTATCCCTTTTTGTTTGGTCATGTACCCTTTACCCATAATTGTGAAAAGTATCTCCTTCCTTGCTCTTCTGTTATGTTTATTATGTGGGATGTTTGTTATGTGGCCATTGATACATTTGAAGTTTTTCTTGACTCAAACTTAATTTCTGCCAAACTGCTTTCCAGTTTTTCTTTTTTTTTTTTTTTTTGTTGTTGTTGTTGTTGTTGTCATTGTCGTTGTTGAATGAGTCCTTATCGTAATAATTGGAATCTGGTTTATCAAACACTAGACTAATTAATGTTCTTTGCTTTTTATATGTTGTAAATCTAATATCTTCCTCTGAACTAACTAGAAAATTTTGATTATTCCTCCTTTGTAATACAAATCTAATATTGCTTTGTCACCCTTTTCATTATTTTCCTGAAGATTCTTGATACTGTATTCTTCCAGATGGATTTTCTTATTTTTTTCTATATATGTAAATGCATAGGTATATTTGGTATCTATATAAATAAGTTGTCACTGAAAAATTTAGGTAGTCCTGACATTTCTATTATGTTGTCATCACCCAGTTATAAGCATTTAATTTCTCTTCAGTTATTTAGGTTTGTGTTTATTTCTTTAAAGACAGGCATAGGAGATGATGAAATATATGCTAGAAAAGGGGAAAGTAGCATGAAATTGAATGACTTTTGCCCCTATTGGCCTCTTTTTACTTTTACTATTGCCCTTTCATCCAATTATTGCAGAGACCATCCACGTACTTTAAGAAAACCAGTTACTTTTCAAGATATATTCTAATCTAAGATATATGGTTATTATATGATGGTATATGATGTTTTTTGAATGTCATGCTCTTATATTATATTATACTTATCTGTGTACTTTATAAGATCCTCCAGTGTCTCATCATTGTATGAGATGTAGGACTAATTTCTGTCTGTACTTAAGCTCTGCCATGTCCAATGAAATTGTAAAGACTTCAAATAAAGATCATCTGAATAACTAGATAATAATGAACCAGCCTGAGGTGGTTACAGCAAATTACAAAAATTACTTAGGGAATGTAGTATACCTCAATGAAATTAATATTAGTAGTTGAAATCAGATCTTAAAGTAATGGAGCTTAGAATTTTTACACTTTTTTTATAGTTATTTTTTTCTCTAGTACATGTAAAGAAAAAAATCCCCCCCCCCTTTTTTTTTTTTGACAATTAGGAAATGTTAAGTGTCTGAGGTTACATTTGAATGCAGATCCTCCTGACTTCAGGGCTGTTGTTCTAGCCAGAGCCACCTAGCTGCCCCAACATTCATTTTTTTTTTAAATTAATACTTTTTATTTGCAAAACATATGTATGGGTAATTCTTCAACATTAACCCTTACAAGCAACATTCATTTTTAAGAAGAATTTTGAGAGTAATATTCTTTCCCTTTTTTTGTCCCTTCTCCTCTTCTTGAGAAGACTAGCAATTTGATATAGATTATACATATATAGTCATGTAAAACATTTCCATATTAGCCATGTTATAAAAGCAAACTCAGACCAAAAAACCCAAGAATAGTAAAGTTTAAAAAAATGTGATTCAATCTGTATTCAAGCTCTATTAGTTCTTTGTCTGGGGGTACATAGCATTTTTTATCATGTCCCTTCCAATTGTCTTGTATTGCTGAAAATAAATAAGTTAATGATCTTACAATATTGCTGTTATTGTATACAATGGTTTTCTGTTTTATTCACTTTGCATCAGTTTATATAAGCCTGAAATTTTTCTGAAATCATCCTGCTTATCATTTTTTCCTCAGTAGTATTTTTTCCCAAATACTTGTAAAGATAATTTTTAACATTCATTTTTGTAAGACTTTGTGTCCCAAAGTTGTTTTCTTCCTCCCTTCCTCACCTCCCTCCCCAAAATAGCGAGCAATCTGATATAGGTTAAGTATGTGCAGTCCTTTTAAACACATTTTCCTACTTGTCATATTATGCAACAAAAATCAGGCCAAAAGAGAGAAAACCACGAGAAAGAAAAAGCCAACAAACATACAGAAAAGTGTGAAAATACTATTCTTCAATCTACATATAGTCTTCACAGTTTTTTTTCTTGATGCGATTGACATTTTCCACCCCAAGTGTATTGGGATTTTCTTGAATGACTGCTTTACTGAGAAGCTGCTCATCATTTCTGATAACATAGTACTGTTCCATTATAATCATGTATCACAACTTGTTTTGTCATTTCCCATCTGATAGATATCTAATTTCCAATTATTTGTTACCAGAAAAAGAGCTGCTGAAATGTTTTTGCACATGTAGATCTTTATCATTTTCCTTTGATTTTGGGGGGTTACAGAGTAGTAGTATTGCTTGATCAAGGTATATGCACAATTTTATAGCTTTTTGGATATTGTTCCAAATTGCTTTCCTGTAAACTTTTTAAGAATTATTTTTTTTTCTAAAATTGTTTTTGCATTAGTAGTACTAAACAAAATGCTTTTGCTTAACGGGTATTTAACAAATGCTTTTTGAGTTTAATAAAAAAAATTTAAATTAAGGGTGTGAAAAAATTGGTAACCTTTTAATTAAATCTTTGGTATCCTTTTGTAATATGTGCTACTTTCTTATAGGTTATTAGACATTTACCTTTAGATTTTTGTTTTAAGTGTGTAAAATAGGGGATGGTAAATAGTGCATTGTAATGGACATAGTTTGCCTGGAACTCCGACAGTTGATTTTTTTGAATCATTTTGAAGCTCCTCAGTACAGGTCAAAAGATTGCTCAGTTGATTTATGATTGGTAAGAAAAGGGAAAAAATGTCAAGCAAAGCAGGCTATTTTTTGCTTGCAGTTATGGGCAGAATTGGATTCTTATCTGTCTAAAAGAAATTGATTAGTTGTAAAACTAATCAAAAAGAAGTTTTACCAACTCAATGGAAGAATGGAATACTCACATGTGTTGGGAGTAAAGGTTATTCAGTAAATTATCTTATGAGATCACACTTGTTTGAATCTTTGTCAAACTTTCGCTCTACTTTGAAGCATTTCAAAATACAATATTGTGGGCTTTGATAATGACAGTATGCCTCTGAGTAACAGAAACCAATGGGATTTATTTTCAGAAAGAAAGCAAACTGATTCATTAAGTTAAAAAAAGTTTAGGAATTTTATAGTAATATTTGTCTGACCAAAGAAAATCTTTGTGCTTTTAAAGTTCTTTTTATATCAACAAGAATCATTTTGATATATTGTATTCATTTGTGGTAAAGATTGGGTAAACATTGTTATTATAGGTTGGATTATAAAGTGCATTTTAGCATTTTATTATATAAGTATTTTATAAATTTCTATTTTGGGGATAGATTTTTACTTTTTAGGATTGCCTGCGTTAAAATGTTTTTCCTTTCTTATTTTAAGTGGTTGAATTTACAAATTGTAACTTGACTACCTTTTAAGGTCATTTCTACTCTTATCTTGTGAAAACATATTTTCAGTATGTTTGATCATTTGCTATAAAAGTTTGTTTCAAAATTAGCCTGCCAAATTTTTCTGTGTCCATTTCTGTTGAAGAAGGAATTCATGTAAATGTGCATTTTTTTGGTTAATTAACAATTGAGATTTTATTGAAGACCTGTTGCATGCTCAGTATGTTGTCTCAGCTGTTGAGTGGGTGAAGTAGGTATGATACAAAGGTAGTATGATGCTTTCTGATGCCTTTTTTCCTGTAATCTTGCTGTCTTTTTGGGAGGGCAACTTTAATGATATATATTCTAATATTATCTCCTTATCTGTGAATGTTCATCTCTTTATCCGTGGATACTCAGAAATATAGAAACAGAGATTTGATTTCTAAATGTCAAAAATAGGAAGGGGAGCCTCTGAGAAGTGGATTTTTTCTTTACTTATTGTATACTTTTCTCTGGCTTAACCTGATCACATTTCCTATTTGTATTTTCTGTTGTTAGGTGGTGAAGGTGAAACTGGCAGAGATATACAATATCCTAACCAATATAAAGCTCAAGAGTTTTATGCACAACAAGATGATGAACAGTCCCAGGGATGGGTATCCTGGGCTTGGTCATTTGTTCCTGCCATTGTGAGTTATGATGATGGAGAGGATGATTATTTTGGAAATGAAACAATATCAGCTCTGCATCAGCAGAAGTCTCAGACTTTAAAGGATCCTATTGTTTCTATAGGATTTTATTGTACAAAGGCCACGGTGACTTTCAAGGTAAGTTTTCTTTTACAATATATTAAGTTTAGTTGTTTAAAGTAATCAATATATGCTCTTTTATAAAGCAAAACAAAAAAAATGAATTCAATAAATCTTGCTTCTGGAGAGAAGCAAGAGAGAATACTATAGTATTTTATAGAAGTATAGTTGTTTTTATTGATGTGTGCTATATAGTCAAATGACTAAAAATTGATTTATTTCATCATGATCAAAGTTATAATCATGAATTAAATTATAATATAATTAAGTCATGACATGGATTGGTATTGCATGGATTTGGATTCATTACAAGTCAAATCATTTTCGTTCATCCCCTCAGTCTCTCCTCTACCTCACTCCCATTCTCCTATATAATGATTACATTGCCAAAGATAACATTTTATATGATTGGTGTGAATTTTAGTCATCCTAAAACATTATGAGTAAAGGATTCCATGAATTTTTACTTGCCCATGTTAAGATAAATTTCTTTTTACTAAAGAGTGTCTGTGGAATTAGTTTTTACTGATAGAGTGATGTGGTAGTTCCTGGAATTCATTTATTTGATTGACATAGTAATGAATCCAACCAGAACTGTTATTTCAAAGCACCCAGGATAAAAGAGATTTTTCATGTTGACATAATTTAATGATTTTTCTGGTTTTGTTGGGGTCACTGTGCTTTGTTGGATTGTAGATTCCATATAAAATTATTTTTGAAAAAATTTAGCAAAATTTATATCAATTGGTAAATATTTTCCTTGACAAGTCTGCTTTTAAATTTCCTGGAGAATACTGAAAACTTAACTTGCTATGAAATTTTCATATTATATTAAAATGAATTAAAAAATGAATTGGTGTCATAATTTAGCAAAATTAAAGTAATAGCTAAAATTTAAAATGATTGAGGTTAAAATATTCCTTTCTTTATATTATTTCAAATAAAGTAAAAACTTGTTGATAGAACTTTTTTACTATGTTGCTATTTTTATATGAACAAAACATAATATGAGCCAGTCATTTGTACTGATTGTTAACCCAAGTTTAGGAATAAAATTAAAATTAGATTAATAATGGAAGTAACCTATTTTGGGTCATTCTTTGACCATATAGTTTCAAACATGAAAATAATGAAGCTTTATGCTAATAGTTCTGTTAGTTTTACTGATGAAAATAATAGTGTATAATTGAGTCAGGATGGACATTTACATGGGAAATACATATGTCTATAAAGTATAAGGGAAACATTCTGATAGTTGAGGGGAAAACATTAGAATTCATTGTTTGGCTTGCATGCTAAAATGTATGGAATTAATTTGTGGTTCATATTTTGGTAAAAAAAAAAAGGTCATATTTCTGCATTAGTATTCTGAACAAGTTGATACCATTTCAGCAAAAAAAAATGTCAAATTATATGTAGCATTTTTTTAATAATATTGAAAATTGTTCTTGTAATGTTTGAATTCTTTTAATCAATTAATTGCTTTTCCTCTGCAATAATTGCAGACAGCTGAAGGGCAATCAGATTTAAGAAAATCATTTTCTACTTCCGTGTTTAGCTTACAAAATTTTATTTTAAAACAGCAACCATGTGTACTTCACTGTTGGAAACAGCCAAAAAATGAGAACTTGTGATTTTAAAAACATTTTATGTAAGAAATAATAATTTGGTACAAGATAGAATAAGAATTCCCAAACTAAAAAGGTCATGCCTAAAATTAACTCTTTTGTGGAATTTTAAAAGAGCTATGCTTTTGTTATACTTGGATATGATCGTTAATTTGAATGTATTAAAGTTTGAAGAATATTCTGATTTCTACAAGGACAAAGGTTACTTGAACATGTGCAGAAGGCAATGAATAAATTTTCCTTTGAAAATAACAGGAAGAAATTTTGGTAATGATTAAACAGAACTAAACCCAATTTAAATTGTAACTGTGAATTGATGTAGTATTTTGTAGATTTTAAAGCTCATTATTGATGCTCATTTGCCATTAACATTTTTCTTGCAGCTGCACAACTATTGCACCTTTTAAAGCAGTCTTATTATAACAGGAAACTAAATAAAAATACTGTGGTGGTCAAGTCATATATGCCATACATGAAGTTAAATTGGCATATTCAGCAACAGGGCCTTATGTTTTAATGTGAATAATATGTTACAGCTGTTTTTATTGCACCTGTTTCCTGCACTATAGTAGATTTTGATCTATAGTAAAATTTAATTTGTTTTCATCAATTAGTCTAGTTATGACAGATTTCTGCTCTTTAGTACTAATTTTGGCTTATTTAATTTGTTTATCATATTGTTTCATAGCTCACTGAAATGCAAGCTGAAAGTAGTTATTATAGCCCTCAGAAAGTAAAATCAAAAGAAGTAATATGTTGGGAGCAAGAAGGAACCACAGTTGAGGTAATTTTTCATCATAAATGTATGTATTTAATTTTATAGTAATAATTCTGGAAAGTTGATGTGCAATAAATATTTTTTACCAGTTGCATATTTTAAAATGCCATTTATGTCATTGGTTTAACATTCTTCTTTTATTTGACAAAAGAGATCATTGAAATACTTCCTTTTTTTTTTTTTTTTTTTGCTGAGGCAATTGGGGTTAAATGCCCAGGGGCACATAGCTAGGAAGTGTTAAGTGTCTGAGGTCGGATTTGAACTCAGGTCCTCCTGACGTCAGGGCCTGTGCTCTATCCACAGCTCCTAGCTGCCCCTGAAATACTTCTTTTTGAAAGGCTTTTCTGTATTGTATAACATCACAGAAGAAAATGATGCCACAGATTGTTAGTCCCAAATGTCTACATGAGATTTTTGTGACACTTGATCTGTATTTCAAGTTCTTATGTTTATTGTATTGATTTTCTTCTTATAGGCCCTGATGATGGGAGATCCATTCTTTGATTGCCAAATTGGTTTTGTAGGTTGCCGGGCCATGTGCCTTAAAGGAATTATGGGTGTTAAAGATTTTGAAGAGAATATGAATAGATATGAAGCTGTAAGTAAACACTTTTTAAGAAAAGATGCTAAAAAAGTATGTCATTATTTGTGAATTGATTAAAGGGCTTTTTTTTTCTTTTAAAGTCTCAACAAAACAAATGATACATTACAAAAATAGGAAGTGACATGTATTCTTAGATGGTTTTGATCAACTTTTTTTTTATGGGAAGGTACTATACAGGGATTATTTGTTAAATACTATCTGATACATCAAAAAGAGAAAGTGAATAAAACTGAATGTTTAGGTGGTAATTCCAGATATCTTTCAATTTAGTGGTTATATTTCGGTTAAAATTCACTAGAAATTTTGTGAAATGGTAGCTTTATGAAAAACCAATTTGGAACAATATATTGCTCTTCAATTTTGTTGTATTAACATGATTTATTCTGCAGTGGTCAAATGAATTGTAACCTTCACTGTGTGCATATCATTTTTGTTTTGGCCTGAAACACTGAGGACCTCCCTCTCCAACATTTATTTATTTATTTATTTAGGGGTGTGTGTGTGTGTGTGTGTGTGTGTGTGTGTGTGTGTGTGTGT
>JAJPUD010007002.1:0-92480 GCA_023553655.1 Myrmecobius fasciatus
AAAAAAAATTCAAACATTATATTCTAAAAATACATAAAGGAAAACTACCCTGATATCCTAGAACCAGAGAATAAAATAGAAATTCAAAGAATCTACTAATCCTGAGAGGGATCCCCAAAGAGAAAACTACCAGGAATATTATAACCAAATTCTAGAGTTCCCAAGTCAAGATAAAAATATTACAGGCAGCCAGGAAGAACTTAAATATTGTAGAGCAACATTGTTAATATGAATATAACACAAGATTTAGCAGCTTCCATATTAAAGGAGTAAAGAACTTGGAATATTGTATTCCAGAAGGCAAAGGAGTTAGAACTATAACCTACCCAGCAAAACTGAGGAATAAAAATTAAAATGTAACGAAATCAAGGACTTTTAAGCTTTCCTGGTGAGAAGAGCTGAATAGAAATTTTAACTTTTAAATATAAGATTCAAGTGTTGCATAAAGAGATTCAATAAGGTAAAATTGTTTACATTCCTAGAGGAAGATAATACTTATAACTCTTCAGAACTTTATCATTTAAAGGGCAGTTTGGAGGCGTACATATACACAGGGAGCATAGGAATGAATTTATGATCATGGGAGTGATTTAAAAAAAATAAAATGAAGGGATGAGAAAGAGGAACGTATTCCAAGAAGTAGGAAGGGAGTCATAGAATGGAAGAAATTATCTCACATAAAAGAAAAATGAAGGAATTCTCATAGACAATGAGAAAACGTATTTAGATGATATGCTATATTTAGAGAATCCTAGAAAATCAACTAAAGACTAATTGATACAGTTAACAGCTTCAGTAAAGTTGTAGGATGTTACAAAACGCCCATAAATCATTAATACTTCTATATATTATTAACAAAACCCAGAAGCAAGAGATAGAGCAATTCCATTTAAAATAATTGCAGATTTAAAATACTTAGGAGTCTACCTGCCAATACAAATCTATGAACTATATAAACACAATTACAAAATACTTTTCACAGAAATAAAGTAAAATCTAAACAGCTAGAGAAATATTAATCACTCATGGGTAGGCCAAGTCAATATAAATAAAATAATTCTTTCTAAATTAATTTACTTATTCAGTGCCATGCTAATCATACCACGAAAAAAATATTTCATAGAAAGCTAGGAAAAAAACAACAACAGAATTCATCTGAAAGAACAAAAGGTCAAGAATATCAAGGGAATCAATGAAAATATATGTGAAGGAAGGTAGCCTAGCCATACCAAATATCAGAGTATATCATAACAGTAATCAAAGCAATCTCGTGCTGGCTAAGAAATAGAATAATGGATCTGTAGAATATATTAGGTATGCAGTACACTATAGGAAACAACCATAATAATATAATATTGATATTTGCAAAGATCCAGACTTTGGGATCAAGAAGTTAATATTTGACAAAAATTGCTGAGGAAAGGGGAAAGGGAAAATTAGACTTAAACTACTAACATCTCACACCTTTTGCCAAGATAAAGTGAAAATGGGTACATGATTTAGAGATAAAAAGTGATATCATAAGCAAATTAGGGGAACATGGAATATTTTATGTGTCAGATTTATAGAAAAGGGAAGAATTTATGACCAAACAAGAGATAGAGAAAATATGAGTCATTCCTCAATTGATAAATGAACAGGCAGTTTTCTGAAGATGTTCTCAGCAATACAATGATCTAATACAATTCTGAAGGATTTAAGATTAAAAATGCTGCCCACCTTCAGAGAAAGAACTGATGGAATCTGAATGCACATTGATGCATACTTTTAAACTTTATTTTTCTAGGGCTTTTTTTGGGTATGTGTTTTCTTTTGCAACATTGTTAATATGAAAATAATATTTCGCATGACTATAGATATATATATATATAAACTATAGCAAAATACTTGTTTCCTCAAGGATAGTGGGAGAGGATTTTTTATATATAATTATGAAAAAAATTTAACCATGCCCCCTCATTAGGAGAAAAATTATACATCAGGAATAATACATGCATTTTCTTATCTGAACAAAGTATGACTTTAAAACCAAAGGTGCCAGGCAGCTAGGTGGCGCAGTGGATAGAGCACCAGCCTGGAAGTCAGGAGGACCTGAGTTTAAATCTGGTCTCAGACACTTAACACTTCCTAACTGTGTGACCCTGGGCAAGTCACTTAACCCCAGTTGCCTCAGCCAAAAAATAATAATAATAATAATAAGTAAATAAATAAAACCAAAGGTGCTATAAGTACATGGGATTAGAGGTAGTTACTAGGAGGAGTAATCTTGAGTAAATTTCAATAAAGTTACTTTGAAATAATCATTATTTTATTAGAAAGAATCAGACATTTGTACAGCTATACTAGAATACATTTTTCTCTATCTTTGGTAATGAAGTATACTTCTATTTTAATCTTGAATTCTAAACTCTGCCTTTTAAGTAAGGAAATTGAACAGAAGGAGAGAAACAAGAAAATGCAAAAATGGCCCCATTTCACCTCCTGTTTAACACCTGGCCTACCATACTATATCAGATGCTTAGTACAAATGGAGGCACTGCCCCTCTGAGTCACTCGAATAGCTTATAATCTGCTGAGTAGAGTAAAATCAAGACTGAATTTTAATAACTTGTGGTATGATGGCTACTGAAAACCCTTTTTGTGCATTTTTTAAAAAATGAAGTAGGCTGTTGTCATAGCAACATATTAATGAAGCATTACCTATACCTTCCTGCAAATGGTTCTGACTCATTTTTGAAAGTGGTATATAGTGCAGGGAAAACATACACTACATATAAAGCCATTAACAATTTCTGCCATGATATAGAGAAGGTGCTCTAAAATCATTGTTGATTTTCCATTGTCCATCAAATAAAGAATAGGCTTCTTATTTTGGCATTCAAGGACTTCTGGAATTTGGCTCCAACCTCATTTTATGGATTTCTTGGTATGTTCTGTGGTGGCCAAACTAGATTGATTACTTTTCCTAAAGTCCCTTTCTGTCCTTCCTCCTGCTCTTGCAACACATTATATTCTTTCATGCCTATGGCAAATTTCTTCTCCCTGTCCCCAGTGTCTCATGTTGAAATCCTTCGCTGCCTTTGGGAACCAAATCTGATACCAATTGCTCTTTGACAAGTTCACGCTTCTCTCCTGGTGGAAGTAATATTGTCCTTGAATCTTCCCTACCATTAACTCTCCTAGTTAATTGTAATTCATTCACAAACATTTATGAACTTAATGCATACCACATAGTAGTGATTTTATATTTTCCATTCCTCCTCACACTCTTATAACCCAAGACTACATAGTTCTTGAAAGCAGGGACTCATTCATTTTTGTTTGGACAGTGCTACACATTTAATACATAGTCTTTGGGTTGAATCAAAATAGTAAAAAATTGAATATACCTCTTGCTAAGCAGTTAAAAGCAAACTTTCAAGAAATCTTGTTCTAATGAATACTTCAAAGTGTCCTCTTCAGGTGATACTTTAAGATATTTCACATATGATGCATTCTACAGGAGAACTAGAGTTTCAGAGATGTAACTGACATGATGATAACTATATAATGGAGTATTGCTATGAATTTGCATTTTCCTGTCATAATACTAACCATTACTGAAATAAAATGAGACCATCCATTACTTGAAATGAGTGGTAAAGATGAGTGGTAAAAAAGAAATGGGCTATAGTAACTACTTCTCACTAAGCTTTAGGTAACTGACGTGCTCTAGGCAAATAACTAGTGGATATTTTCAGAAAGGGTATATGTCTACTCTCAAAGCTTCTGAAAGGTCTTTTTTTCCTTTTCCTTTACAGAAGAATGATTTCTTTAAGCAATCTAATTTGAAATAAAATTACTTTTATACCCACAATTTACACTCCACAATGGGCAGCCTTGGAGACAGATTTGTTGAAGATAATTAAAGATAGCTTAAAAAAAACAGATTACATGGTGTCTACTGTCTTAACACTGCTACTGTTGGTTCTATTCATATATTATTACAGGCCTGGTTCTCTAGGCTTCAGTAATGGCCTGAAGCCATGGTACTTTTGAGATCCATTAGACTATGTCTGAAGATGTCAGAATGGAGAAGGGAGACTGAACTATATAACTGCAAGTTCATTCTCTCCCTTCTTTGAAGAAATTAGGAAACTGGGAATGAAGTTTTGTATATATTGGCAGGCTCAGTTGATTTGTTAGTTTTTTGCAGAATTCCCCCCTTCCTTCTTATAGTTTATTTTAAGGGAAAACTTTTTTTTTGGGGGGGGGATGTTTGAGGAAAAGAAGTGATGTATTTCAAAGTAAAGGTGACTTAAAATTAAAAGTAGTTTAAAAAAATGTAAACCAGAAAATAATAAGAGGTAAAAATCTAGAAAACTTTAATTGTATGCTGTCTTTTGAGCAGATTGTATTTTATTATATCCACAAAAAACCAGTACTGGTTGTTTCTTTTAATTAACCCTTTCAGGGAAGTTAATTAACTTTTCTGTTGGGCCTCAAGATTTTTCCTTTCCATAATAAGGCATGACAACTAATTCAAACTTCTTTGGAGATGATTCATTAAGTTGATGTGTTGTTCAAAGTAAAACTAGGGTAAGCTAGATTGTGTCACAGTTGGGAGAAGGAATGTTATGCAATCTTTAAATAACCTGACTTTTTATAGGGATATTGGGTAGATGTTTTCTTCTGCTAAATAACTCACTTCTTGGAACACTGTTAACTGGCTCTGTTTTTTCTCTAGAAGAAGAGGCATTGTTAGTTAAACTGGAATTAAATTATTTATTTATTTGGTAATGCACTCATGTTGCCTATACAAAAAGAACTATTTTAAGTATATTGTAAATGGTATGTAAATAATATAACTAATGCATAATCCAAATTTAATTGAATATTTGGATTTGAAAAACAGAAGTATATAGAGACCAGAGTCATTCATTTTTATTGCCTTTTTTTCATTTTTCTAGTATTAAAGCCTTTATAAAGATAACATTGCATATATCTAGTGGTCTCTACCATACCTTTCTACAGCTTTCTAAAGAAGAAAAGTAGCAGCACTGTTCCATTTCCATTGGAAATGCTTCCCACAGTACCAGCATCATGAAAATTTGTTGAGGTTCACCTACATACATATACATGCAGAAAATTTAGAGCAGAGAAGCATCTAGTTAAGTCTGTACCAGAACATAACCCCTTATATATAATAACCTGGCAAATGACCATCTAGCTTGTAGGTGATAATCCATGGTGATGGCGAGTTTACTACCTACTGAGAAATTCATTCCTCTTATGGTTAGTTCTGATTGTTATGGGATTTTCCACTACATTTTTTGCATTTATCTGTTATACTAGTAGTCTTTTCAAGAAAGCCAATAGCTCATTCTTGATGAAGCTATGTTGGCTTTTAGCAATTACTATATTCCTTTCTAAATGGACAGCAATCCACCCTGTAATAACACATTCTAAAAGTTTAAGAGGAATTTGGGTTAAACTCACCAGTCCATAGTTTAGATTATACACGTTACCTTTTGGGGGGTTGGGGAGTGGTGGAGACAACATTTACCTATCTCTAGTCCTATCTCATTTCCATTTCTTAGTGTTTCAGTAAGTACAGCTGCTATTTCTTTCGATCTCTGGAAGGTGGTTCATTCAGAATTGGTAAATTGAATTCATTTGAGGGCAGCTAAGCAAACCCTCTTGCCATATTTAGATTAAAAATAGTCATAATTTTAGATATGAGAGGTTATGGATTACAGTCATTAACTTGACAGATGGATATTCCATGGTTATAAGAAAATTGGCCATTATCATAAGTAACTTCTAGTTGTCAACATGGAAAATCTCTTGAACTTAGGAATTCTGAAATACGGTAGCTATACTGACTGACTGTCCATACTAAATTTGGCATCTATAATTAGCCCCCAGGTTTGGGATGGAGCGGGAAAAGGAGCTCAAGTGGGCTAAAATGAGGAGATTGTGTTTCTTTGTCCTTCCTAAATGACTTCTTTTCCCTGAGGCTGGCCTGCTCCGTTTTAAATGAGGAATATATAATTGTAGATACATAATGGTGTTTTGCAGAGAAACTAAACTCAGAAGGAAGAGCTGAGTTAGAATCACACCTCATGCCTTAAATAAGTCACTTAACCTCTAGAGGGCCTAAGTTTTCGCATCTATAAATGGGGACAATAATAGTATTGTAATAGTATTTACGTCACAAAAATTCTTTTAAAGGTTTCAAATGAGATAAGATCTAAAAGCATTTTCTTGTTTTTAATTAAAGCTTTTTATTTTCAAAACATATTAATGGATAATTTTTCAACATTAATCCTGCAAAATCTTGTTTTCCAAATTTCTCCCCTTTCCCAAACCCCCTCCCCTAAATGGCAAGTAATCCAATATATGTTAAACATGTTAAATCCAACATATGTACACATATTTATACAATTATCGTGCTACACAAGAAAAATCAAGTCAAAAAGGGAAAAAAAGAGAAAGAAAATAAAATGCAAGCAAACAACAAAAAGAGTGAAAATGCTATGTTGTGATCCACACTCAGTTCCCACAGCCTTTTCTCTGGGTGCAGATGGCTTTCTTCATTACAAAATCATCAGAACTGGCCTGAATCAGCTCATTGTTGAAAAGAGCCGTGTGCATCAGAATTGATCATAATATAATCTTGTTGTTGCCATATACAATGACCTCTGGGTTCTGCTCATTTCACTTAGCATCAGTTCATGCAAGTCTCTCCAGGCCTCTTTGTTTTCATCTTGCTGATCATTTCTTAAAGAACAATAATATTCCATAATATACTCTTCTTTCAATTAATTTTATTTGAGTTTTCAGATATTTTTTGTTCATGTAGATATGATTGTTCTTGCACAGCAAGATAAGTGTGGAAATATGTATACATATATTCGACTTGTCAAGTATTTTAATATAATTAACATATAGTGGACTTCCTGCCATCTAGGGGAGGAGAGGGGACTGGGGGGGGAAATTGTAATGGAAAGCTTTGTAAAGTTCAATGTTGAGGAACTACCCATACATATGTTATGCAAATAAAAAGCCTTAATAAAAAAAAATTATTTGAGTTTTAAAAGTTATAGAGAATACAAAAAGCTTCAGATTATGATGCCAAGTGTAGGCAAAACAAATTTAAAAAAAAAATCCTATTTTCAAGACAGAAGTTTTCTTTATTCAATCTAAAAGAAGTCTGTAATGATAATTTTCAGATTGAAAAGTAATAGCACATATTTAAGGTGATTCGGAGAATGGTTTGCTATAGAAAAGATCCAACTTGAACAGAAAATCTGCGAGAAGGAACTTAGTTACACTAAACTGTTTTCTTGTTGCGCTTAATTACTTTGGGCTCCCTGAAAATGGAGACATTTATAGCTACAATAAGAAAATTGAATTTTGATTCATACTTTGATTTTTAAAGAAGGAAGAGGCACTTAGAGATAAGTATGATATTCTAATTTTAAATAGGATCTTTTTATGGTTGGTAAGAATTTACCTTAGAATAGCTTTTAATTTTTTGCCCAATATCCATATTTTTCAAGAAGGAATTTTTCTAAAGCCTTCATTGTTTTTTAATATGTGTATGTACATATATTTGTATATATGGTATTTGTTTTGAGCTCTTAGAAAAGTCATAGATAAAGTTTTTAATGCTTACCATTAGACAGGAAAGCAGATAATTGAAATAAGTACTCAGCCATATCCAAATTAAAATTTAATTTAAAAAAAGAAACAAGTATTTGAAGATTGTAGTTCTCTTCATTATGCACATACACATAATTAGGCCATTTAAGTTTTTCATGTAAGTCTGGCACTTATATTCTGAACATCTGGCTTTTGCTTTTATAGAACTACTTTAATGGAAAGGTAGGTGTAAGACAGACAGACATAAGCTTTTCAAATAGTCATGGATCCTACAGTCCCACAAAGAATTAAAACCAAATGGATATATGACTAATGAAAAATGAGCATATTACTTCCTAATAACTCTGTACATAGATGCCATTAATAAATGCTGGATGATGTGGTTAAAATTATTGGTGTTGCAACAGACCAGAACCAGGAGCAAAATCCTAACACCATAATCCAAATGCAATACCATAAATTTTGGATCAATGAAGATATATTGGGTTAGTCACTACAGGCAGAGTTTCCCCAAAGAAGTAAAAGGACAAAATTTATATAAATTTCAATTTAGGCAGGAGATGAATTGGATATAGGGTACCTCATGATTGGACAAGCCTTTTGTTGTGGGCTAGTAACATAAAAGGCTTTCCTTCAGGTTAGCTATGTCTTGTAACTGTGTCCTAATAGAGAGCACTGTCCTTGCTGTGCCAGTATTAAGGAAGGTCAACAGTAAGGAAGCTGGGGTGGAGAGCTGCTGTACAAACAGAATCAGGGGCAAGATAGAAGAACTGCCAACAAAATGGGGTTGCTTTAGCTTTCTCTACTACCTACAGTCGTTTTATCTTGTGTTTATCTCAGTTCCCATTGGCACTAGGGAAATTGAGCATTTAATAATAAATAATAATAATAATATCACACTTCAAGGTTTAAAAGGTATGTTCTCTGCAGCAATTTTAGGGAGCATGATTTTTCTAGAATTATTTCCATTTTGTCGATAAGAAAACTGAGTTTTTGGGTAAAGTGATGTGCTCAAGCCTATACTTCCCTTGAGACTTCAAGCCTAAGCTCTCTCCCAAGACTGTCTTGACTCTAGATGTACTTCCCTTCCCTGTGCAATCCTGGTTCTGATTAGGAAGTCACTTTGGAGTAGTATCCAGGTGTAAAGTGTCCCTGAATTGCTTCTAAGAAGCCCTGTAGATGTAGATGCAGCTCTGGAAATGATGCAAAGATTCTAGAGATTGCTTCCTCAGCTCTTTTTGAGGGGCTTTTTTGACCAAGAATTCAGCATCTATCCACATTTTAGAAAGTACATCTTGCTTCTCTCCCATCTATAATATCATTGTCCTCTTTAAAAACAAAGGACAAACAACAACAGAAGATAAGGTAACATTTTTTTTTTATTTTAAAGAATTGTGGTGGCTTATTCTTTCAAAAAATAGTTTTTCTGTTTTTTATAGAACCACTTATGGAGTGAGTAGGGCAAATATTGTTATGCCCATTTCACAGATGAATAAAATGAGTCCTTTGGAAGTTAAGTGACTTACCTGAGATATTACAAAGAGTTGATTGAAAGACTGGGACTAAATACTAAATGACTCTTTCAATTAAACTGCTTGATGGAAAAACATTTTTCTTTTTGATCATGTAACCTATTCAATTTGAGCTCATAAAATCATGGGATTTAGAGCTAAAAGACACCTCAAATTTCTCTAGTTTAACATACTTATTTTATATATGAAGTGACTGAGACCAAGAAGGCCTAAATGAATTTTACAAGGTCGTACATATTTTTAGGTACATAAATATACAACCTTCCTTATATTAAATTTCTTTAAATATCTTACCTGAATTTGTCCTTAAACTTTCCAGAAGTTTTATATTGAGTTCAGTAAGAACTGATACTTCTTAATGTATTCCAGACAGTTAACCACCATAGTAGTTTCTATTTGTAGTCTATACTTTCCCAACATACAATGTGAAATCCTCAAACTTTTTCTAATATTCAAACCAAGCAAGATTTTGATCTCTAAGTTTTATCTCTACTTCTGACTTGTGTGAAAAAATAAATTTTCAGTGGGGAAAAATCTTTACTAGTATCATTTTGTAAATTAACCTAGCCCAAAAGAATTTTAAAATGAAAAATCTAATTTTACAAAATGGCAAGATGTTTTATTTTTAAAATCTTGCTATTTTAACACTGGATTGTTAGGTGTGATTTTTGACATCCAGCATGGCAAAGCTGTAATCTAACCAGATGCCATTTAACTTATGGTACATTTTGTTAGATACTATTTTATGCAGTATATATGATGATTAATATAGATTCCACAGTTCTGACTCTGTCATTGTTAAGGATTGCATGTAAAATTGTCTTATATAAATTTATGATGCAGTACCCTTTGTAAGGAAGCAACATGAATGAGTCTTTGAAAATTAGTAGACTATATGCTCCTTGAGTTCAGGAGCTATGTTGTTTTTATCTTTGTATTCCCATTGCCCAAGATAACTTTGGCTTTTTTCATTGCTACGTTATTGTTTGCCCTTCACTTCTGAACAGGATCAATGATGCCCTGAGTGATGTCTTAACTTTTGAGTGAATTGGATTTAAATAAGGCAGAGTTGCATAAGGTCATCAGCCTCACTGTCTCTTCCAGAATCATCAAGTCCAGTGGCAAGACAAAAGTCAGAAAGACTGGTGATGGCCTGGGATGCAGTGAGTGATGTCTCAGCAAGCTCTCTTCAGCTACTACTCATGGCCTTCTTCATGGCCATTGGAACAAATTATTCTCATCCACTCATTCCCCCAGGGGAAGTCTTCACATGCTTATCATAGATCTACCCCAACTCATCCATGGTTTTGGGACCCTTCAGTTCCTCTCAAGCTGGGTTAGCCTGTTTGCTGAAATGGTTTGGCAGGGGATGTGTGGTCACTGTGAATGCCATGGCTTCTTGAAGCCATATGTGAGAGTTGGGTGAATGAGGTAGACACCAAAATTGGATGAGCAGCCCCAAAAAGGACAAGGCAAGCTGACCCACCAGAGGTACTAGTCTGGTGTTTGTCACCTTGATCACCTTGCATAGTATGATGTTGATTCTGAAGGGAGGGTGCGAATCCTTGACCAGTACTAGAAGAGCCACATGGAACACCCCCATTATACTGCTGGTGGGATCATCGTGGTTATTGTACTGCTGGCAGAATCAGGATGCCAGTTGTTAGTTGTATTATTTATGTCTTGCTACATATGATCGGATAGAATCTTTCCATCAGGTAGCAGCTTAGTAGAAAGAGCTATGACTACAAGGCTAGCTTAGTATTTCATTATGTGGTGTCAAATCACCTGAATTTACTTAATAACTAGTATAATGTCACAAAGAGGTTCCACATGACATTGAAACACTTGGAGCAGTTAGGTGAATGTCCAGCATTGATAACCTAACAATGAGCTTCTTTCAGGGTCCATGCTGCACATCCTATCCAGGCATTTTACTCTCTTGGGGATAATTTTCACCTGCTTTCACTCTTCCTGTCATGTTCATAGAGAAATAAACATCTTCTGATAAATATGACCAAGAACTGAGCTTTCCAAGCTGTTCTCATGGGATTTTTAAGGCAAGGCCAACTGGTTCAATCTTTATTGAAGCTGGCACTTTCAGTGCAAGAATGGAGTCTCATTTCTTCCCCATTCAACAAGAGTTTAGGTCCTTTACCTCTAAGTTTCCAAGGGCAGCAGCAATTCTGGGCCTCCCTCAATGATTCCCACAGAGCTCTGTATACAGCATATGATTGATTGAGAATTATTGCTTTTCAAATCAATTTGCTGAATTAGAAGCATATTATTTTATGCTGAATTTCTTTAGTTGAAGCTTTTGATTGATGCTTTAACTTAAGAACCAAAATGAATGTTCACCTTCTTAAAGGATGAACATTTTAAGACTGTATATGTTGTTCCTACATAATAGGTATTACATTTCTAGGCTCATTTCTCATTGTACACACACACACACACACACACACACACACACACACACACACACAGAGCCAAACTGCCTTTCTTGCCATTCCCAGTATGTATCATTTTATTCTTTATTTCCATGATTTTGTCCAGTTTGCCCCCTATTCAGGAAATTCTCCCTTTTCACCTGTATTTCTTGGTATTCCTAGCAAGTCTTACTTAAATGCTAAGTTTTATGTGAGGACACCATAATTGTTAGTTTCCCATGTTCTACTACTTCTTGAAATCATTTTGCATTTACTTATATTTATATTTCTGTACAAGTCCTTTCTAGTAGAATATAATCTCCTTGTTGATCACAACTATCTTTTCCCAGTGCCTAATACATTTGTTGTTGTTGTTGTTGTTGAGTTGTTTTTAGTTCCCTCTCATTCTTTATGACCCCATTTGGGGTTTTCTTGGCAAAGATATTGGAGTGTTTTGCCATTTCCTTCCTTCCCTAGTTCATTTTACAGATGAGGAAACTGAGGCAAAACAGTATAAAGTGACTTGCTCAGGGTCACACAACTAGTAAGTGTCTGAGGCCAGATTTGAACTTGAGAAGATGAGCATTCCTGACTGTGGGCCTGACATTATACCCATTATGCTACCTAGCTGTCCCTCCCCCCCACACTTCCAATACATAATAGATGCTTAATAAGCACTTGCTAACTTGAATTAGAAATTTGGGCTCTCTCTGTGCATTTGAAGAATAAACCTCAGCTCAGCTGTTCTCTTCCAATTGGACAATAATTTTTGCTGTTTCATATACATACATACATAATTCCCTCAAAACCCTTGCTCATGTTGCAGCTCTATTTTGAACACCCCAATTATACTTAGTGCAGAGTATTGTTTTCATTCTTAAAATTTCTACAGATTTCTTCTTAGACTTCTGTTGGTCTTCAGCATATCTTATAATTATCTTTTATTGTATGCAAATTGTTTTTAATATAGAGCATATCTCCTTTATTAGAATTTAAAGTTTTTCAAGTCAGGGACTTATTTCTTTTATATTTACCACAGTACTAAGCCCAGGACCAGGTTACTGTGGGTGATTAATAAGTGCTTCCTGAATTGAAAGGTTGATTCTAAGAATTTAGTGTTAAAAATCTGCAACCAGAGAAACAAAATTTACCCAGGAGACAGTGTCAGTGTTGTGTTGTTTTTCTTTGAGGATACTTTACTTTTAACTGCTGATGTTTATGTGGAAAGTACTTAGGATCCTAAGATCAAACAACAATCTTCACAATTTTGTTTTTCCTTTCCGTTTTGCAGAGTCAGCAAACAAAATGTTTTTGTTTAAAAAAAAAGTACAATCAAAAGAAAATAATCAAAGTTGAGACTCTGCCTTTACTTTAAGAAAGAATGGGTGAATACAATAATGGAAGAGGAAAGGAAAAAATAAACACCTGAAACTGAGTACTGTTTAATTATAGTGACCACTCTTAGTTCCAAAAAAGAGATCTGAGAAGTCACTTTCCTTTCTTTGTGACACAATACTGTCAGATTCGGTGGATGTGTACACTTGAGGCAAGGAGGTCAGTTAGAAGGCTGTTGCAATAATTTAGGTCTCAGATAATAGTGATGAGGCTCTGAACTAGGGTGAGAGCTCTGTGAGTAGAGTTAAGTAGTCAGAAGTAGGAAATGTGATGGAGCAGTGGCAAGGTTTGTCAACTGACTGACTAGGCAGGTGGAATGTGAGAAAATGAATTAGGAATAATGTCAAGGATGTAAATCTGGGAGGCCAATTAGGCTTTAGCTTTGATTAAACCATACATGGAATATGTACAGAGTGGTTTGCTTGTCTTTTTAGAAAAAGATTTCTTTTTAGAAATTTCTGTAAATATTTATTCTTAGGGAGCTGGTTAATGGGAAATAGAGTAAATCCTCTCCGCTTCCCACCTTCTACCCAGACCTATATCTGTCCTCTATATTGTTAATGCAAAGATGCATATGAAAATACATTGGGCCACTAAGGAAAGGCACAATGTAAACATTATTTGGTGATATAGGGTGATATTATCTTTTGACATGATGGTCAAATCTACAAAGCCTGTCTTTTCCACTGACTAGCTGTGTAAACATGGAACCATTTGACCCCTGAATCTGTTTCAAAATAAGGATAATGATGCTTGTATAACTTACTTCAGTGCCATTGTGGAGAAAATTCGGATAAGTCTTTAAAGCATTGTAGAAGTGTGAGCTCTCATATCAGATAAATTTTTTTTTTCTTGTGAAGGAATCTTCTGGCAAACTGTGAACACTTGTTTTATGTCTTTAGTGGATAGAGGTGATAATGGAGAGAAGTAGCTTTCATTTTTTTCCATTTCTCTTTATTCCTCAGAGTGCTGAACAAATTGCTGTGCTGTGTAGGAACTTTAACGAGACCCAGCCAAACTCGGACGGCATGGAAGGACCCAAGGAGGCTCAGGAACCACCTCCAAGGCCACTGGCTCGGCATCTCTCTGATGCAGATCGACTGAGAAAAGTTATCCAAGAGCTCATGGACACAGAGAAGTCTTATGTCAAGGTAGCAGAAAATAAATCCCTGGTTGTATGGACTTGTGTGTTTGTGAAGCCTGCATTGTGTCAGGTATACCCACAAAAGATTTGTCCCCTGAATCACAAAATGGATGTCTCTTGCTTGAGACTGAGAAATCAGAAAAGGAAAAGATCAGAGATGAAAAAGAGGCACTATTACTCTGAGAGAAAAATGTTAACTTCATGTCTCTTTTGGTTTCCAAAGCAATTAAAAAAAACACAAGGAAACAGGTATACTAATCTATCTTTTGTAATCAGTAGCAAGAGTGACAACTGTGTTGGTTTAATAAGGTTTACTTGATGATGGGCAGTTAGCAAACTTTTAATACAAAGAAATCCACTGAAACTATTCAATTAAATTCGATTCAGTTTCATTTTACCAGCATATATTAAACTAATATCATGGTAGCCATTGATCTAGGTGCTAATAATAAAATACAAAAAGGAGCCAGTCCATATCTTCGAGAAACTTATGTTCTATGGGTAGGACAGCTAGGTGACTCAGTAGATGGGACACTGGGCTTGGAATCAGGAAGACTCATCTTCTTGAGTTCAAATCTGGTCACAGACATTTCCTAGCTGTGTGACTGAACAAGTCACTTAATTCTGTTTACTTCAGTTCCTATAAAAGGAGCTGGACAGTGAAAGACAAACCACTCTAGTATCCTTGCCAAGAAAACCCATTTTGGGATTAGGAAGAGTTCTGGTAGATTCCAGAGCTCAAGAATCCACTTAGGGCAACTATACAGATAAGCCAAAGCTTGGGTGCATTGGACAGAACATGGAAATAGTTTTATATCTAAAAGGGGAGTAGATGCTAAGCAAGGTCAAGTGCTAAGAGAATATAATCAGTCACCAAGCATCTGACAAGTCTCAAGGTAGGTCCTCATTAAAGCAAAATTATGAAAACAAGACCAGCAGCTGGGGGACACTGATGGCTGAGCTACTATTTTCAGATGGTTGCAGGTTTTGTGGCAGCATGGATAGAGCCCTAGGCTGGAGGAGAGGGGCTCTCTGGGTCCCACTTTCCTTATTTATGTTTCAAGAAGGTTGAGCTTAGTAGGTGATGTCAGGGTTCTTTCCCACTCTAACATTCTCATACCTTGTTAGTTAAGTGATCCTTGCCACATTTGCCATTATTCTCCTTTTTTCCCCTTCTTTCTCCCCCAAAACATCAAAAGTTAAAAATTTTATTTTCTTAGTTTCATTCCAAAGAAATGATTGACATGTAGCTCAGGGGAATGTTTCTATTGCAGTTCTGGGGTCTCTGGGGAAACAAAATGCCCGAGTGACCATTTGTCTTTTAGCAAAACTAATTGGCCTAGAACTCCATTTTCCATTATATTTATTACCCTGATAGATCATTTGGATAATAAGATAGAGAAAGCAATTATTTGGCACTTAGGGCATCCAATCTTGCTTTCCTGATTAATTACCTGTATCCATTTGCTGCTGCCCTGTTTCATCCAGGTGTCTCAGGGCTATCAGATACTGTTGAATTAGGCTTAAGAATTTTGTAGGACTGCAAGGCCAACTTGAGTTCAGTAGCATAATGGGAGTCAAGGGGAGGGTAAAAACTAATGAAATTTTACACTACATTAATAAAAATATATTGTCCATATTAAGAGAGATTATAGTATCCATTCCTGGTCAACTCAAGCCCAGAGTTTTTGGTCCATTTTGGGATGATCAGAGAAGATTCTGGGAAGATGGAGTAGATCAGAAAACTTTTGATTCTTTAAATTTCCTCCACAAAGAAAACCTGAGATCATCACCTGAGAGCAGCAGTTATTGGTACAATCAAGTTGTAGTCCTGAGGTATGAGGAATGATGCTCCAAGTCTCACATCACAAATGTGGGGTAAAGCAGTTATCCTCCTAAAATAATTTAAGACCTCTGGGTTAGACCTAATTTCCAAGGTGAGAAGTTTGGTCTGAATGAAGTACAAATAATTCCAGACTGGCTCAGCAAAATCAGCAAACAATCCCTGAGGGTAGCCTTAGAAACTTTCCACTTACTGACAGTATGGGGGGTCTGATGGCTGAGAAGAAGATTGAAGGACCTTCCATTGTTAAAGGATATCAAGCACAGCTGTGCTGACCCAATGTGTCCCAGATTGTGGCTGAAGGGAGAAGGAGCTACTACACATCTGGCAAGTTCATTGGAAAGGGGCATTCGAAGGGGAGTAGAGTCTTTGCTTTCAGTTTAGGGGCAAAGGGAACAGTTGTAGTTCACAGCTACCAAAGGAACTGGAAGGAGCAAGATCATTTGCAGGACAGTGTGGCTAGGGGACCTAGTCAAGGCTTAAAACTGGAGAGCCCAAGATTGGGCCTCTAGACAAATTCAGAAAATAACAGTAAGTAGGATGTGAGACTCAGAACTCCAACTTGATTGCACTTATAGCTCCTAAAAACAAAGTAAAGCAAAAAATAAAATTTTAAAAAATGAGTAAGCAAAGGAGAAAGGACCTAACTATGATAATTGCTATGAGGATAGAGAAGATTTGGGTTCAGAGGAAGATAATGGAGCTTAAAAAGCCATGCTTTTTCAGTGAGAAGACAAATGGTACCAAGCACAAAAGGAGTTATTGGAAGAACTTAAAAAGGACTTTAAAAAATCAAATAAGAGAGGCTAAGGAAAAATTAGGAAAAAAATAAGAGCAATCCAAGAAAATTTGGAAAATTATGAAAAAAAAGTCAACCAACTGGAAATAGAGAATCAAAATCTTGAAGAAAATAATAATTCATTAGAAACTAGAATTCAGCAACAGGAAGTTAATGACATTTTAAGACACCAATAAATTATAAAGTAAAATCAAAAGAATGAAAAAATAGAAGAGAAAGTAAAACATCTCATCAGAAAAATAGCCTACCTGGAGAAAAAAATTAAGAATAGTCAGACTACATGAAAATTATGATTAGAAAAAGGAATCTTGATATGTTACAAGAAGTTATCAAGGAAAATTATCCTGATGTTCTAGAACAAAAAGACAAAGTAAAAATAGAAAAAAAAATCCATCAATAATCACTTGAAAGAGATCCCAGGTGGAAAATTTATAGTAATATCCACAGCCAAGTTTCAAAGCTCTCTAGTTAAGAGAAAATGTTGAAAGCAACAAGAAAAATAAGTCAATTAAAATATCATGGAGTTACAAAAATCATTTCATAAGACCTAGCAACTACTACATTGAATGACTGTAGGTCTTGGAATACAATATTTCTTAGAGGAAAGGAGCGGGGATTACAATGAAGAATAATTTACTCAGCAAAGTTAAAAATAATCTGAGTGAAAAAAGATGAATATTTAATGAACTATAAAACAAAAATCTCAGAATTTAAGGGGAAATTAGATATATAACAACTAGGAGAAATAGGTAAACAATAAAGTAGAATTGTTTACTTTGTATATATATATATACACATATATATAGTACTGTTATGATTGTCTTCATTATTTGGTAGTGTGAAAGAAAGGCATAGGCTGCATTAAATATTATGGGATATTCTAAAAAAATAAAATCGTGGGGAGAGATGAAAAGAAGTAATTATCTCATACAAATAAAGCATAAAAGGAAAAACTGATATAGAAGAAGCTAATGGGGGGAGGGCAGGTAGTCCTGAAACCTTAATCTAGTCAGGAATGGGTTAAAGAAGGAACAATACATGCATAGGGAAGGACTCTTAGAAGAGTGAAAATAAAGCAGATGAGTGAGAAGGGATAGTGTAAATAGGGGAAGAAAGATAGTGAAGAAAAATAGGAAGGAGGAAAATACACAACTGTAGCTTAGAATGTAAATGGGATGAGTTTACCCATGAAATAATTTAGATAGCAGATTGAAAATTTGAATTCAACCAATATGTTGCTTTCAGGAAACATTATAAAAATGAGAGATACAAAGATAAAATAGAGAGTAGAAGTAGAATTTAGTAGATTTAATTAAAAATGAAAAATAAACTGTACTATGTGTCAGCAATAGTATTCAATATTGTTTTAGAGCATTTAAATTTACCTAGAAAGTATAAAATACTTGAGTATACACCTGCCAAAACAGGCACATGAAGTATATGAACATAAACATAAAACAATGTTTATACAAATAAACTCAGATCTAAATAACTGAAGTAACTTTTATTCATGGGTAGAATAAGCAAATAAAAGTTTTAAATGAGTTTTTCCTAACTAATCTATTTTTTCAATGCCCTCTCAATTAAATTGCTTTAAAAAAAAGTATTTTATTGAGTTATAGAAAATAACAAAGTTCATTTAGCAAAACAAAAGGTCAGAAACTTCAAAGAAGGGGGAAGGAGTATAAAGGAAGTAGATTCAGCAGTATCAGATCTTAAACTATATTATGAGGTGAGAGCATTGTTAAAGTGTAAAAAGAATAATTTCAATGATTTTAAATTAAAATTTTCTTCTATAAATAAAGCCTATGTATCCAAGAAGAGAAGGAATGCAGAAAAGTGCCAGAGAAAATCTTTTATAGACAATCTCTCAGATAAGAAGATATGATTGGGTTGTAATGTTGCTGTGGTGTAGGAAATGATGAGCTAGTAGATTTAGAAAAACATGGAAAAACTTGAATTTATGAAGGACGATGCTATCTACCTTCAGAAAAACATGATAGGGGCAGCTAGGTGGTGCAGTGGATAGAACACCAGCCCTGAAGTCAGGAGGACCTGAGTTCAAATCTGGTCTCAGACACTTAACACATCCTAGCTGTGTGACCCTGGGCAAGTCACTTAACCTCAATTGCCTCAGCAAACAAAACAAAACAAAAAAGAAAAAGAAAAACAGATAGCAGGAAATAAGCAAAATAAAATCATATGTATATGAGTATATATAGTATATGTTTATATTTCTGTATGTATATAGGTAGATATAAACTCTCTCTCTGTCTCTGTTTCTCTTTGTCTCTCTGTCTCTGTCTCTCTCCATGTAGCCTTCTTTAGGGTTGTAGGGAGAGGGAAAAGAAAAAATAAAATTAAAACCATACAGCAGAAAACAAAAGAAAACCAAAAAGGAAGCAAAGACAAACTGGGCAACTTTGAAAACAATGTATAATAGTTGCTATAAAAGTTTGCTTGAAATGGAAATTTATTGTTTTATATTGAATTTTCTCTTATTGTCTGCTGTGTGCATAGCAATGTTGTTATTTTTTCTTTTATCATTTGTATTTAAGTTTAAAAGTTAAAAATTTCCAAAAATTTTAATTAACAAAAAACATTTGGGGGATGCTATATTAAGGTCTTTGATTAGCTGACAAGTAACTAAAATGGAGCAAAGAGGTTGCTGAGCAGTGTACTTAAAAACAAGTCTCTGCAGTAGTTGAAGGAATGGGGAAGATTTACTCTGGAGAAAAAAAAAAGATTTGGGGGGATCCACATTTAAATATTTAAAGATTGTCATAATGGAAGACATTCTATTTGGTCTTGGATGGCAGAAAATGCAAAGAAGCTACCAGGAGATAAATTTTGACTCAAGACAAGTTCCCAATAATTAGAACTGTCCAAAAGTTAATTGAGCTGCTTCAGGAGCTAGACTAGAACCCACCTTCAAGGCTGAGGTTAGATAACCCCTTGTCTGAGATATAGTAGGGGGATTTCTTGGTTTGAATGAGACTGAACCAGATGATCTCTGAAGTCAAGTACAATTCTCCATTCCAGAAGTTAGGGAGGGCTGTGGGGCTCAGATTTTACAGATTGGCAAAAGACAAACATTTAAGAGTTTATGTAAGAATTTCTCAAGTCCACCCCAAAATGAATAGCACGTTTATAAATCCCAAGGCTCCTAATTCTTTGATCATTAGACAACACTGGTATTCTAATGTTTATACTTCAATAAATTTAACTCAGTAAGCATTCATTAAATAGTTGTCATGTTGTACTGGTTCTAAAGGAGATCAAAAGATGAAGCTTGAACCAGTTGTTTCACTAAAACAACAGAGATATTTAATGTCCTGAAGTATGATTCTCCACAGCAGGGGAGACCAACACAAAAAAGAGTCATCTACTTTCTCTATCTGCAAGACATTCTATCATTACTTTTTCTCAGGTGCTGAGTGTCCCAGGGCTCTGCCACAAGCTAGGCCTGAAGCTTCTTCCTGGAGGATCCTAATTACTCTTCCTGAGAAATAACACTTGTGAAAAAAAAAGGCCTCTTTCCTGGCAAAATATCAAACCACCTCGTGCCCCATGTGATTTGCACCTCCCAATTCTTCTGATGATGTTAAGGTCTTTTTCTGTACTGATGTTTAATGTTTCTGGGACTGCTTGCTTTAACTACACTCCCAGCATGCTCCTGAAATGATTTTGAGCAATTGTGCCTTTGTCAGAATTGTGACCCCTGGACTTTCCAATGTCACCTTTCTCCAGAGCATCCCACATTTCAGCTGCTTTAAGAAGCAGACACAGGAAGGAGGTGAAATAGAAGAATGAAATACAATCAATCATATTAAGGAAAGTGAATTAGAATGAAAGAGGAAAAAAAAGAGTGGGGGAACGGAAAGAAAGACTGAAATAGTATTATGGTGCATTATGAATTAAAATTCATTTAAATCTGAAATTAGTAGTAAATTTAGTTTAGTAGCTTATACTGATGTTTAGTGTTTCTGGTGAAATACATAACAATGAATAATAAAATTATAAATTGCAGAAAAAATGCTGACCTCATTAGTAAAAGGAATTTTCTCACCTGGGAGTTCCTTGTGTTAATGAAATCATCTTATTTAGTTCTTTTCTCTAATATTTTTAATCTACACTTGAACTTGAATTCAAATCCAACTTCAAGCATTTACTAGCTAGATGACCCTGAGCTTCACCTGCACCCCCAAAAAATGGGAATAACACTGACACATACCTCACAGGCTTGTTGTAAGAATCCAGTGAGGTAACACATATAAAGTGCTTTGCAGATTTTAAAGTATTATGTAAAGGCTAGATTTTTCATTACAATATAACCCTGTATAGTTGCAAAACATATTAGATAAAAACATTTAATTTGATTCTCTTTGATTATGCTAGGCTAGGCTAAGAGAGGTGAAACAACTCTTAGAACTATAATATGGTCAGGATCAGATTATGGATTCATGGGTTTCACCCATCCCTCTTTTATAGGAGTGACATATCTGAGCTCACACAGCTCAGAGGTAGACTGAACCTCAGAGATCATCTGGTGCTCTTCCTTTAAATGAGGAAATAGGATCTCACAGAGAGGAAAGTGACTGACCAATGTGGTGGCACCAGAACTTAGACAGTAGTCTGACTGAATTGTGTTATTCTTTGGCTTTGTCATTCCAGTCTTGTCTCATTTCGACCCCTAAGTATTAGGCAAGACCTGTATGTTTTATGGGCCCCAGTTTCCTTCTAAGAAAATATCGATGTTGAATTTGGAGCGGAAAGACAGAGAAAGAGAGAAACAGAAAGATAAAAATAGAAAAAAGAGACAGAGACAGACAGAAGAAACAAGGAAGAATTTCACCTTTGGCTGAAATTTATGGATTGTTAATCTGATCCAGATCATAGATTGTTGTTAACAGCGTTCTAAATTCTTTTACCTCACATAGCCTCAATTTCTTCATTTGTAAATACAAGGTTGTTAGACTACCCTTTGGCAATTTGAGAGAAACTTACTTATGGAATTCTCAGAATCATGTTTTCAAATGAATAAAATAAAAACACATAGGTTTACAAAAGAAACATTATATTAAATTCTATCTATCAAAATATTTTTTAAAAACTTCATGGACCCCAAGTTAAATGCTCCTCCTGGTCTTGATGTTCTCTAAGATCATCTGAAACAAAATGTGTTTTTCACCTTTCCAGGTATAATATTGTTAAAGTGGATCATAGGAACTAAAGAATTCATCTTTTGGCCATTCTGAGATTGATGAGCTTCACTTTCCTTGGCTAGCTAGGTTCCCAGGATCTAGTAGATATGCTCCATTTATTTATGGATACATAAAATTAATAAGAAATAAAAGGTTCATTCCAATATTGAATTGTCAGGATCTTGCTTTCCTTTTATTTAAAATAGAGTCCTTAACATAAAGTACTTCAAGTTATCTGTGCTATTAGGCCACTTGTGTAAGGTATCAAATGGTAGATAATTCAAAAAAGTTTTTCTCCTTGATTCTGGAGATTTTATTTATGTTTGGATATGGATGTCTCCAGTGTTTGGAGCATTTATAATACTTACTAAAACCACATTGTTAACCACACTAACTTCCCCTTCTTTTCACTTTCCTACCCCTTATGCTGGGCCTCAATCAATTCTCACTGATGCATAGAAAGGCATAAAGCAGAATTGGGTCCTTGGAGAAAATAATGATGGTTAATTTAGCCACTGGTTCTTAACCTTTTTTTTATTTCATGAACCCATTTGGCAGCCTGGATAAATCTAAGAATTACTTCTCAGAATAATATTTTTAAATGCAGAAAACAAAATAAAGAAGTATATAGGAAGGAAAGAAAGAAAAAATATTTATTAAGCACCTACTATGTTCCAAGTACTTTGTTAAATGCTATATAGATTCCTAGTTTGATCCTCAGAATGGGATGGAGGTGCTATTATCCCCATTTTTCATTTGAGGAAACTGAAACAGGTGTTAAATGATTTACTTAGGGTCACATAATTAGTAGCATTACTAGTAACTAGTAATGGATTTGAACTCAGATCTTGCTGTTTTCAGCCTTCTCTTTCTGCCACACTACCTAGCTACTTTTATAAGAGTATTATAAAGGAAACCAATTAATTTAAAATAACATCAAAATATAAAAAAAACCAAATTCATGGACTTCTGATTGAGAAACCTTGATAGATATTTCTTTGGAAGGATAGGTTACTAATTTGCTGGCTTATTTGAAAAATCTGCTTTTTCGAGGTCCTATTTGATGAGTGTATGTAAACAAGAGATATTTATTTCAACAACAAACCTAATTAAGCAAGCCAGTCAAGAAGAAGTTGAATGCAGACAGTTGAGTGTATTTTTCTAATCAAGTAAATGAGAAGTAACAACTAAATTTAATGTCAAGAAATATAAAAAGGTGCAAGTCTAAATTTCCTAGTGAGAGTAGCCCAAAATGAAGTTGAAAGAGGATCCTGTGGAACTGCTTGGGGGAGGGACCTGATACCTCACTTTTGTTATTTGGTTTATTTTTGTGACACAGATAAAAAAAAAAAGATGGTTTTTATTTTTCTGTTTTTCAGGATCTGACCTGCCTTTTTGAATTATACTTAGAACCCCTTCAGAATGAGACATTCCTTACCCAAGATGAGGTGAGAAATCCTTCTACTGTTTATCTATGGTATCACAACAAAGTTGTGATCCCAGGCAGATACATATCCCAGCTGCTTATCAGATTTTGAAACTGGAAGCCTCAACATAAACTTGGTGTCATATGTGTTGTTAACTTTGGACATTAGAGATATTTGGTGAAAATATTTTTCCCAAGTAGCATCTTTACAGAGAATTTGATTTTGATAATTTAAAAGCTTTTAAATTTCATATAAACAGAATTAACTTTTCTCATATTTGGTTAAGGTTTATTCCCAGCCGTGGTTGAAGGAATAAAACATTTATTCAGTACTCATCATATTAAAAGCCCCTGTGCTAAGCACTGGAGGGATAAATAGAAGATTGTCTCTGTTCTCCTAAGATATTCACATTCTAATGAATAACATAGGAAGTTTTCTCTAACCTCTTCTAATTCTAATACCTGCACCCTGTTCATTACTTTCTATTTATCCTTTATATAACTTGCTTTGTATATATTTGTTTCCCCTATTAAATTATGAGCACGTTAAGGGCAGTAACTATCTCTTGCCTCTTTTTGTATCTCCATTACTTATCACCTAGCCAGCACACTGCAAGTGCTTAATAAATGTTTGTTGATTGATTATTTGGCTATAACTTGGGTTTGGAAAGATTGAGCTCAAATGGAAAAGTCCCATAATCCTTAGGATGGAATGGCAAAGCAAATGTTGAGACTTCTTGAATGCCCTTTCCGCTGATGAAATCATAGTTTCTGATGTAGAGCCATTTAACCATGTCAAGGATGTTGATGGTAAGAACTTACTTTTCTGGGCTTTTAGTTGTGGCTCTCTCACCTATAGGAACAGTTGTTAGGTTGTGTCTCTACAGGGAAGGATTCCTTATGATGATAGCTGGGGGGAGTTTAAGCATTACTTTTCTCATGGTTCTTGGGTTTGGGGTCCTGGGCTGTCTCGGGTTATTCCCATTTAGGGTCTTGGTCAGGACTGATTTCTCTGGCACATACTTCCTCCTCTCTCACTTTCTCTAGCTGCTTTCTTGCATCAGCTATGCTAGGCTTGCCTGCTAGTTAAGAAAAATACCACTCTGGGGCAGCTAGGTGGCACAGTGGATAGAGTACCAGCCCTGAATTCAGGAGGACCTGAGTTCAAATATGGCCTCAGACACTTAACACTTCCTAGCTGTGTGACCCTGGGCAAGTCACTTAACCCCAATTGCCTCAGCAAAAAAAAAAAAAAAATACCACTTTGTGTTCTTCCCAATTTTTAAGTTTTTGACAAGTGTCTATTTGAAATTCATTGTGGTACATGGTGTAAGATGTTGGACTAAACAATTTTTTTTGACAAAATGTTTCATTGGGGATATGTTTAAAATGTATTTTAACTCATATTTCATTTTCAGCTGTTCATTTATGTATCTATCAAGGTGTACTTTATAGTATTAATTAAAATATAATTTATATTTAAATTTATAAATTATGCATTATTTTACTATTTATAAAATAAATTTCCTTCTTTGAATGTCAAGATATAGTTATATCTGTTTTTTCCCAAATGATTTATTATATAGTATGAGGTCTTGTGAAATAGTAGGCACTTAACAAATACTAGATCAAATTGAATTAAAGTCAATAGTGGATTTCGAAAATGTAAAAGATTTTAGAGAATCAATGTGATGTAATGAATAGAAAATTAGCTTCAGAGTCACCAAGATATGAGTTCAAATTTTGACTTTGACATGGAGTGGCTATATGACCCTTGGCAAGTCTTTTAATTCACAGTGCCTCCAGGGAACTCTCTCCACTGTAAATTAAAGAGCTGGATATTATCTGCATTGGTAAAAAGAGTTTCCTTATTGGGAGTTTCTTATACCAGTGAAATTGCTTCTACTCAAATGGAGAGGTTTGCAATTACCTTTCACTAAAATTCAACCAACCTATCATGTGGTATTTAAATATTTATGTACTATCCTTTGTTCTACTTCTGACCTCTTTGCAGATGGAGTCCCTTTTTGGAAGTTTGCCAGAAATGCTGGAGTTTCAAAAGGTGTTTCTGGAGACCCTGGAGGATGGTATTTCTTCATCTTCTGACTTTAACATACTTGAAACTCCCTCCCAATTCAGAGTGAGTATTTAGGATTTGCTGTTCCAAAGGAAAATAAATAGACGGATGCTTGTAGAGAATTCTCAAATGGAGACTTACATTTTTTACTGCATTTTATGTTTTCTGAAAAGGTTTCCATATAACCCCAACCAAAAAGTGGTGTGAGTTTTATGTTTCTTTTTGGAGTTAGAAGAAACCTTAGAGATTATCCTTGCCAATGCCCTCAATTTATAGTTGAGAAAATGGAAACTCAGAAAAGTCAGCTGGCTCACCCAAAGCCACAGGCTTTCTAAAAGAAATGGAGGTAGAATGGGGTCCATTGGTACTTGGGTAGAAATGTGAGGCTGTACAATAGCCAGGCATAGGGAAATGTAAGAGGAAAAAGACCCCTGCTATTGGATTGAATGATGGATAATTTGGCCAAAGTTTGATCCTGCATTAGACACTGCCAACTCAGGGGACTCATGGGCAATTACTTTGTCTCAGTTTCCTTCTATGCAAAATGGAAATGAAACCAGCAGCTCCTTCACAAAGTTGTTGGGATGGTTAGAGGAAATACTAGACATAATAAAGAAAATCCTGGACAAAAATGTGAGCTTTAAAAAGAAATGCATGAAAGGCAGCATGATAGAGTGGAAAATGTCCTGGATCTATAAATACCAGCTTTGATTCTTACCTACTGTATGTCCATGGGCAATTAACTTTGTAATCTTTGGCCCTTAATTGCCTCATCTGTAAAATACCTGTACTACCTACTTCACAAGGCTTTAAGCTTTAAAGTCATTATTATAGAGAAAAAGATTGATATGAATAATTAAAACCTCTATTTAGATATGACTAAAGTCATACTGAAATCTTTACTAGAACAGATCAAAAGTAGCTCTTCCATTGGAGATGCTAATGAGTATTGAACTGCCTGAAAGATGGGCAGCAGGCCTTGGGAGGGAAAGGGTTAAGTTATTCTACATACTGGATCGATATCTCTAAATGATTTGTGACAGAAATACACACACACATACACACACACACATACAGAGATATTCGCTTTGGAGCACTTACTTCTCTGAATAGGGCAACTATCCTTTTAGCCTGACTCTATCCTGAGCAAACACTTTATTATATACTACTAACACTAATTAAACCTAATTTTACTGTGGAAAATAAAAGTTCTCTAATATATTCTGATTTTTTTCTTCCCCCCAGAAATTACTCTTCTCCCTTGGAGGTTCTTTTCTTTATTATGCAGATCATTTTAAATTGTACAGTGGATTCTGTGCCAATCATATCAAAGTGCAAAAAGTTCTAGAGAGAGGTAAGTGGCAATTCTGGGCAATATTCCTATATACTAATTTCTTTTACTGATGTGATAAGTAGAAGGTCTGTAGTTAGCAAGCTGAGGTATTAAAGGAAGTAGGGAGTATACTTATGGACTTAAGCTTTATACTCTGTTAACTTCCTCTGCCCCTGCTGCCATTTTTTTCAAGCTTCTTTTTATGTGGAGTCTTCCCCCAATTAGAATGTTCATTATATGAAAACTAGGATTGTCATTTCGCTTCTATTTATTTCCCCAACTTTTGGCACAGTGCCTGGCACATAGTAAATCTTAATAAATATTTACTGACTTGATTTGCCTTTGGCTTTGATCTTAAAAATGATGTTGAGTAGAAAATTTCTAATTAGCCTTCACTTAAAGAAAAATTTTTAGTATCATGTAGCAACTAATAACTAAAAACATTTATTTTCTGTTCTACAGTGATGTCTATATTGACCTTCTTCTTAATATTCCCATTCTTAGACCAGGGCTTCTTAAACTTTTTGTACTTGTGATCTCTTTTCACCTGAAAAATTTTTACATGACTTCAAGTATATAGGCATACAAAGCAAACATTTATTGATAATAAATGATAATTTTGTGACTCCCCTCATTAAGTTGCAAGACTCTATATGAGGTCATGAATCATAGTTTTTAAGAAGAAGAATATGTTTTAGGTCCACTAAAACATAAATTCCCACCTAAATGTTCAGGATAGAAAGTCATGTTCACCCCAAGTCTCATTTATGAGCAATTTAAAGTCAGAACTTACAAAGATATTCTTTAAAGGCAAAAAGATGCAGAAGCAGCTGGTTTTCCATTGAACAAATCTCCCATCTATCATAGCCCACTCTCTGTCAGTTCTCAAAGACTTTGCTTTTCAAAGGTCAAATATGTTTTCACTTACTCAATATTTTATGGGAAGGGAATAGTGCTTTTTAGGTAGTCACTTATGACAAGGAACAGGACAAATACAAAGGAATGAGTGGGTCTTATTTCCCATCTGAATCCTTCTTGGGCGTAAACTAATATGAGAAATGATTTTTGTATAACAGTAAACTTTTTGCAATTTACTTATTAATTTCTCTAAGAAAATACTTCTCCCCGCCCCTATTTTTTATATACTTTAAATCCAGATGGCAAATTTCCATGCTTGAACTATCTGAAAAAACTGAATTTGATTTTCACGATTTACTTTTGTTGCATTCCTGTTAAAGTGGCTTTCATGGAAGTAATTCAAATGTTGAGATTTTGCTGAGTAGATGCATCAATTATATTTTTTTCACCAGAGAACATATTAGAATAAATAAAATATCTAGTTATGAATTTGAAAACACAAAAGTATACCAAACACTAAAAATAGGAAGAAATACTGGAATCAGGCTACTACTTAAATTTATCCATCAGTTTATTTTAGGAAACATTTATTATTTGAGCAGGGCAACATCCCTGTCCTTAAGTTGTTTACAGTCTAATTGGAAGAGATGTGTCATACACAGATACACAATATGATAAAGGCTTAGAGATACAAAGAATTATCCTTGTTTGATAAGGTGACCTGAACTTGAAGCTGTAAACAAATGTCCTATTGTCTCTTGATTTATAGCTAAAACAGACAAAGCATTTAAGGCATTCTTGGATGCCCGGAACCCTACGAAACAGCACGCCTCCACATTGGAGTCATACCTCATCAAGCCTGTTCAGAGAGTTCTGAAGTATCCTCTGTTGCTCAAAGAGCTAGTGTCCTTGACAGACAATGAGAGTGAGGAACATTATCACCTGACAGGTAAGGGGACCACTTTCCCATATTAATGTACTTTCACAAAAGGAAAAGAAAACATGTGGCTATGACTTTTCTCTGCCTTTTTCCTTATGCCTGTATTTTCCCTCCTCACCAAAATTATTTATTAATTTGTTTAGTTTTAAGTACTTTTAGGCAATTTTAGAAATGTTGTTAACATTTTGGAAATAAATTTTTGAACCTGTGATGATAGAAACAGACGCAGCCTCATGAATAGATGAGATTTTCTGGTTGTTTTGTAGCCACATTCAACTGATCCAAAATGCTGGGGGAGGCTCCATCTTGTGGAGATCTACTGGCAGAACTCAATTTAAAACAAATATTTTGCAAGCACCAAATGCTTATACTTTTTGGCCTCATGCTGGTTTTTATCACTTTGTATGACTTCAGAGATTGAAAGGCTATAAATATATGCTATTGATTGAAATAGTATGTTAGTAATTCCTTTTGATATGAAAAAAAGTGCTCTTGTTAATAAGCAAAAGAGGCATCTAGATATATTTTCAGATAGAGTAGATAAAGAAAATCATTAAAGAAACAATCTATTATTAAGCATTATCTTTCAGGAGTGATGGGGTAAGATTTTTTTAATGGCTGAAATAAATTATATTTTTAAAAGTCATTCATGCTTTAATGTTGAGCACCAAAAAATCATGGAGTATCATCTGGGGAGAAATATGAGGTTAATTGATCAATATATTGATCCTTTGAAACTATACCTTTTTGCTGAGGAGATATGTACATCTAACTAATTCCTATATGAAATTATAAACTCCTACTCTAGCCATAATGAATAAGAAATATCTAGGACAATTGTGGCCTCTTAAAGGGGACAGCTAAAATCTTCTCTCCTAATCTGTCTATCAAACACAATTTGTTCAGTTTCTGGAAGAAACTAAACATATTAAATAGGGCTACTTCCTGTGAAGAACACTGACTTGAAGTTGACTTAGTTGCTTTGTGACTTTAGGTAAGTCATTACATCTTTTTTTGTGTGTTACTATTTTCCTATCAGCCCCAGAGTACTTCCTAGCAAGATATCCCATATAATCTATGTGGATCCCCATTTATCCCAGCTTCCACACCCACTAATGAGGCAGGTCCTAAAAGTTTGGCTGTATCTTCTCCTCAGAAGTATAAGGGTAACCCTAAGTGATCAGGGATGATTGTTTAATGACATCAATTTTATCCCTCACTTGTGGTTATTCTCTGCAAGATTATCAGCTGAGAATCATTTAGCCAATCAACCTTAAGTGACTTTTAGAAAGGTATATTTATTAAGATAGTACATTAGGACAATTATGCAAGAGAGGTCCCCAGGCTCAATTTTAGAGAGTATTTATGGCCCCCCCCAAAAAAAAGGGTGAGTCATAGACCCTAGTTTCTGGAAATCCTTTCTTCTATTTGTAGTTTTCTTCCCTAATCCTTATGAAGTTTCCCTTTAGCCAAATGAATTGACCTACAGAATGCCACCTAATTGCAATAGCTGTTAGGATAGTGATGGGAAGGTGGGAAGTACAGCATCCTCTGGCTGTATAAATCTAAAACCTCCATATAAGAACTTCTTATTCATTGAGTATTTCATTTTCCATGTGAGGAAGTTGAAGCCCATTGCCAAAGGTCACAGAGCAATTTAATGGCAGGGGAAGGATTAAAGCTTGAAGCTCCTGATTCTTAATTCAGTTCTCTTTCCACTAACCCGTTCTGCTTACTTATATACTCATAAATTAGCAAATGTTTAGGAAGAAGCTTACTTTTTAAGATTGAGTAGTTTTTATTTTTCAATTAACTAGTATTTATTTTCTCTCCCTCCCCACTCTCCAAATTCTTAAGAAAAGAAACTTGTTACCCATGTCAAGTATGCATAGTCAAGTAAACCCAATTCCTCCATTTTCCCTAATGGTAGTCTTTAAAGCTGTGTTACTCTGGATCCCTGAAGTGGGATCAGTTATATTTACAACTATAGTATATTTACAATTCATCATAATGCACAAAAATATCTTGTTATAATTGCTTAAGATGAAAATGTATGATTTGAGAAACTACAGAGCATTTCCACAAGCTCAGACTGACTAATGCACCTGAGTTTGGAGGATCATTAATTTTTATTTCTGACTACTTTTACAGCCTTCATATTATGACTATGGATGACTAAATACACACACATACAAAAAGTAAATGGCATTTGTTTTTAATACTGCAGAAGCACTGAAGGCAATGGAAAAGGTAGCAAGTCATATCAACGAAATGCAAAAAATATATGAAGATTATGGCACTGTGTTTGACCAGCTTGTAGCAGAGCAGAGTGGGACAGAGAAGGAGGTAAGTCTTTGCTGTTTGTGCATGAGGGATAGTCTAGAATCATTGGTTCCTTGGGTTGGCAGAAATTGAAAGATCTCATCTCAGACTGAATTAGGGAAGTCTTTGTAAATTGATTTAAATTAACCTTCCAAAAAAAGTTAGATTGCAATTATAATAGTTTATTAGCTTAAATGATAGGAAAGGAATAAAGCCCTTCCTTTTCAAAAACATTTTAGACTTTGCATATTTCAATGTTTAAAATTTCATTTCAATAATATTATCTTGTTTATCTTTGCATAGCATCCTCTTAATGCATATGAGAACAGTGTAATTTAAGCCTGAATGTAATTTAGCAGATTCTTACTAAAAATTCAGTTTAGTAGACATTTATTAGGTTTCTCTTGGGACAGAGTGCTGTGATACAGCACTTACTTCATGGTGCTTAGATTAAGTTCATTTAGGAGACTGTACCTATGATTTCAGAAATATAGGGATTTCTTAATGAGAAAACTTCCCTGTATTCAGATGAGACAGTACCTTCTCTGCCAATTGAGAGGTGAACTTCCTTGTTCAGGATCCCACAACCTGAAGGTATCAAAGGAGGATGAAAACATGTCTTTCTATTGTTTGGGACAGTTTTCCATCTTTGACACTATGTTACATTTCATGACATTTAGAAATACTGTAATAAAAATGAAGCTACATTAGAGAGGTGCACACTTAAGTGTTATGATGATTTCAGTGGGAATAGTTGATTTTGGAATGTGGGAATTGGGGAAGGTTTCAAGGATGGATTTAACATTTGAGTTAGTCTTTAACACATAGGGAAGAGTTCGGCAGATAAAGGACGTGTGAGGAGTAAGGGAGGTTATAAACAAGGCTTTAAGCAGGTGAGTACAGGGGGCAAATTTAGGAGCTAAGTAGTTCAGTTTGGGAACACAGTGGATAGAGTGTCAGGTCTGGAATCAGGAAGACTCATCATCCTGAGTTCAAATCTGGTCTCAAACACTTGCTAATAGTGTTACCAAGGCAAGTCATTGTTTGCTTCAATTTTCTCATCTGTAAAATGAGCTGGAGCAGGAAATGGCAAATTAGTCTAGTACTTTTTCAAAGAAAACCCTAAATGGATCACACAGAATCAGATACAACTCATAATAACTGAACAGCAACAACAAAGTTCAGTTTGAGAACAGAGAATGGGATAGGAATAGTATAAGATAAAGTCAAAAAGATAAAATAGCTCAAGAGTATAGAGGGTCTTGAATTCTAGGCAAAAGAATTTGAGACTCAGCAGGAAATTGTTGAATGTTTTTGAGCAAGGGATGATGTGATTAAATATTATATTGTTTAACAAACAGTTAAAAATATTTAATGAGGGGCAGGTAGGTGGCACAGTGGATAGAGCACCAGCCCTGAAGCCAAGAAGACCTGAGTTCAAATGTGGTCTCAGACACTTAATACTTCCTAGATGTGTAACCCTGGGCAAATCACTTAACCCCAATTGCCTCAGCAAAAAATAAAATTAAATTAAATTAATGAGCTTCTTTGTGCAAGACTCTGTGGGGGACACAAAGAAGAATAGATAGTCTTTTGCCCCAGTGAGTTACAACATAATTTGGGAGCTAAGTTATAGCCTCATAGAAAAATAAATAACAGTTCAAAGTAATAATAGACAAATAAGTGATGATCCTTGCTATAGGAGTTCAAAGTATAGGAGGATCAATGTGGATTGCTGGGACAGTTGGAAAAAGCTTCATAGAATTGGGGATTAGAGTTTAAGATGGATTAAAATTAGAGAATAGAGAAAGGAGGAGGTCATTTTAAGCTTTGGGAATGATTTAAGAAAAATCAGGAAAGTGTGAAAGTTGCATTTTGAGTAGATCAGTATGGGAGAAAGAGGAAATTATATAAGAAACTGATGAAAGAAAGAATGGAAAGATTAGGGTAAATTTACAGAGGGAATTTGGGGAGGTAATTGTAATGAAATATAAATTTTTACCAGTTTATCACTTAAATGTCTCCTTGATGTCCATCTAATTGACTTATTTTTTTTAAGCAGGGTGGATGGGATAGTGTACCTGCATATTTTTAGGGTAGCATAACTAATCAAGATAGTTTCTTAATTTAAGTTTTAAAATAGTGCCTGCCCATTCTAAAAATGAAGGAGAGAGAAGCAGATACAAGGGGTGGAAGTTTAAGTGGATTTTAGTTTAAGGTAAGTCTAATAGTGAGAGTAGGAAGAAGAATGAAAGAGGCAGCCTTAGCAGGTAGTGAATTGTCATTCCTGAAGGAATTGATGCACTGGGCAGAAAGTTAAACTAAATGACTTCTTGGATTCCTTCCAGTTCTGATATTTGGATTTCATTTTTGTGCTCTTTTCTAGTTGATACATAGCTGTTTTTATATAACCTTGCTGTTAACCCTCTGTCAGGGAACAAAATGGCCTAAAGAGAAAGAATATTTGGAAGCCATAAGGAGTTTTTAAAACACTAATGTCCTAATTCTGTCAGTTTCTGGTCTCATAATTTTTGTTAATAGGCCTGCAGAGGTTTATGAATTAGAGAAAACAAATTCAGTTGTTCCTAAGACCATGTATTAAAAACTAATCTTCAGGTCACTGTGAACACTGCAGTCTTACTAAGATTCATCTCTTAGGTTTATAGGTTATTAACTTTGTGATATATCACAAGAAAAGGAAATATTTTCAGCAATTATTTCCCAAATCAGCTCAATAATCTCTGAAAACTTTATATGGCAAAGAAGATAGAGAAGGAGCCTTCTAATCTGGGAGATCCCCATAGCAATGAAATGTTAGCCTGGTCCCTATCTTCTGTCTCTCACTGCACATTTGCTAAAACACCTTCATATTCATGGCGTCAATCTTAAGTCTTCAATCATTTCAGAAAATATGATAGTGTGCATGAAAGTACAACCTGAGATACAAAGAAAGATGGAATGATTCTGAGTGATAATTGTATATATGTGTATTTTTTATGACAATACAGGTTACAGAACTTTCCATGGGAGAGCTCCTGCTCCATTCTACAGTTTCCTGGTTGAATCCCTTTCTATCTCTAGGAAAAACAAGGAAGGATCTTGAACTTACAGTATTTGGTTAGTATTGGGTTAAAGACTTAGACTCTGGAGCAGAAAATACTGGTGGTGAATAGAGAGCCCTTCTCTAGCAAACCACTAGATTAGCCTTCTGCCTAATTTTGATGTGGGAGTTAGAGTTCCTTGCTATGAATTAGTAAGTGACGTAATGCTGGTCCCTTGCTATTTTAAAGATTGTCAGAGGCTTATCTACATACTTATTATCTTGTCCTCATCTTTTCCTCCCTATTCCACTTTCACCTCAAGCTGTTCAGCTTGGTAATTCTCACTAAAAGTGATGAGAACAGATCTCCTGAAGCTGTTTAGAAACCTGCTCTCTTATTAGCCTGCCATTTTAATCTTATCAAAGTTCTCCCAAGGACAAGAGAGCAAGTGTAGACAATGTTTAGTTATTGCAATGAACATTGAGTGTTCATATCCTCTTCCCACCTCCCCAAAGTAAATGCCATGTTCCTTTTGAGAGAATAACTTTTAAATAAGCAGGTTCTTCTGCATAATTCAAATAGGAACAGAAGGAAGCGCTATCTTTTGCTTCATAACTTGGCATAGTTTGATATCTTAAAAGAATAACATTTATTTTGAAGGGCTTTGTTCCACTTTGGTTAATTCCTTTTCTTTTCCTTTTCCTTTTTTTTTCTTTTTTTTTTAGTTTTTAAAAGAGCTGTCATACTGGTTTATAAAGAAAATTGCAAACTGAAGAAGAAATTGGTAAGACTGGAAATAACAATCATTAAAATTACCCTTTTCTGTGTACCTGACCCTCATTCTTGCATTACAGCTAAAAACATGCCTTAGCCAGTTTGACTTATTCCTGATATAGCTAAACAGATCACATGCATGAGGCTATAGGAGTCTTGGCACCTACCCACAGGGAAAACATCCATTTTAATAGTGATAGAGAAGGACCTATAAAGTAATTGTTATCTCATTGGCCCTTGTACATCATTCCTAGCATCAGAAAGAATTGTGAGGAGAAGAAATGTGGTGGAATAGTGAGAAAAGGTAGAGAGAAGGAGAAGAACTACAAATTCTAGGCAAGGGCTTTTCCAAATCATGACATTAAAAAAAGAAAAAAGATTGGTATTTGTGTATAATTGCCTACCAAACCCCAGCAGGAAAGAGAATGGTCATAAATGAAATAAAAATGAAATGTGTGCAGCTCTCTTTTGCTTCGGTGTATTATATAATTATAACTACAAGGCTAAGGAATTATTGAAATATGATTTTTTTCTATTAAGAAATTACTAATGCCTGTACACAGCTGGCCACTAGGTGTCCCAGGTCTTTAGAAACTATAAGTATATAAAATGTGGTGGATCAGTAAGTTAACCAGCATTTATTAAGTACTTATGCGCTAGGCACTGTGCATTTAGTAGAACACAGGACACATGTTAACATGATAACAATTTACAGTTCTTTTTTTTATTAAAGCTTTTTATTTGTATACCATATGTATGGGTAGTTCCCCAACATTGATCTTTACAAAGCTTTCCATTACAAATTTTACCCCCAGTCCCCTCCCCTCCCCTACATGGCAGGAAGTCCACTACATGTTAATAATGTTGAAATGCTTGAGAAGTTATGCAAGAAAAATCCTATCTACAAGAAAAAAAAAGAATCAGAGAAAGGAAACACAATGCAAGCAAATGTCAATAGAGATCATGAAAATGTTACGTTGTGGTCCATATTTCATTTCCCTCTCTCTGGGTGTATATGGCTTTCTTCAGTGAACAATTGGAACTGGTTTGAGACAATTCTTTGTTGCAGAGAGCCATGTCCATCAGAGTTGATCATCATGTAATACTGTTGTTGCTGTGTATAATGACCTCCTGGTTCTGCTCATCTCACTCAGCATCAGTTCATGCAAGTCTCTCCAGGCTTCCCTGAAATCGTCCTGCTGGTCGTTTCTTACAGAGCAATAATATTCCATAACATTCATATACCATAATTTATTCAGCCATTCTCCAATTGATGGGCATCCCTTCAGTTTCCAGTTTCTAGCCACTACAAAAAGGGCTGCCACAAACATTCTTGCACATGTGGGGCCCTTTCCCTCCTCTAAGATCTCTTTGGGATATAAGCCCAATAGAAACACTGCTGGGTCAAAGGTTATGCACAGTTTGATAACTTTTTGAGCATAGCTCCAAATTGCTCTCCAGAATGGTTGGATCCGTTCACAGTTCCACCAACAATGTATTAGTGTCCCAGCCTTCCCACATCCCCTCCAACATTCATTGTTATCTTTTCCTGTCATTTTAGCCAATCTGACAGGTGTGTAGTGGTATCTCAGAGTTGTCTTAATTTGCATTTCTCTGATCAATAGTGATTTGGAGCAACTTTTCATATGACTAGAGATGGTTTTAATTTCATCATCTGAAAATTGTCTGTTCATATCCCTTGACCACTTATCTATTGAAGAGTGGCTTGACAATTTACAGTTCTTAAAAGAGCACAAAAGAGACACTATAACTAAACATAAGGAGAGCAAGAATGTAGTTCAAGAGTGCTAGACGGGGCATTAGAAAACCCAAGTTTGAGTTCTGACTATCTTACATACTAGTTAAATATAACAGCAACTGCTTTACCTGCTCATAGGCTTGTGGGGATATTCAATCTATGACTTCATTAGTCTTATGAACTCCCTTCATCTATTATACCACACATATGGGAAATAGAAAGAAAAAAGAGAAATATCAATGGTTTCATAAGAAACATTATTTCTCTTCCTTTTTCCTTTCCTCCCTCCCTCTCTCTCTCTTTCTTTCCCTCTTTCTGTCTCTCATTCTCTCTTGACTGATAACCATCAAGGCAGAATATGCCTCTGTTATAGCAAAATATTGGCCAACCAGGACTTATTCACCTAAAATATGATGCCTATTAATTTTTACAATATTTGTGAAATCCATCAGTTTTTCTTATTAATGGTTCATTACACCCAGGCTCCTAAATCCAACTAACATCTAGTTAGCTTTGAGACTTGTAGTATCAGCTGAGATAATTCATACATTTCTCAATTCTTTTTTCTTATTGATATTACCTTCGAGCTTTAGAAACTGTATTTTCACTTTTTTTTTTCAGACTGGAACTTAAATTCTGACAGGGTCAGAGAAGGGAAAGTAGTATCTATTTATGCCAGGCTACAAAAAGAATAAATAAGCTTCTTCCTCTTCTTGTGTTCACTTCTTATGCTTTAAGTGTCTGTAGCAGTGCCAAACAAGGATCTAGATCTCTGCTGCTAAGTAACAGCATCCTTGATCACAAAGTATGAAGACATTTTTCATTCTGGGTATTAGAGTAACATGTAACAAAAGCCAGGTACAAATATTGTAGTTATAGACTATTTAAAACTAAAACTGGCTTATTTTCTAATGGTAAACTCTTCTTATAATAATGATTTTTAGATAGTGGCAGGTTAAAAATTTTCCTTATTTGAAATGGTGATTACTTTGTCCATTTGGACATTTGAGAAAATCAGTTATCAAACATTAGTAACTTTTATATGCTAGGCATGCCTAGGAGCTTGTAGTATAATCACAAGATTAAACAGCCCTTACTCTTAAAGAACTTAGGTTCTCTTGGAAGGGAGGTAAAGTTCACTGCAAATAGGAAATAGAGGTAGCGCTTCCTGGGCAAAAATATTCATTTCTTCTTCATGGTTTTCCCATTTGTAGCCTTCCAGTTCTCGGCCTTCACATGTTCATGGTGACTTGGACCCATTCAAATTCCGTTGGTTAATTCCCTTATCTGCTCTTCAAGTCAGACTGGGAAATGCAGCAGGTAAAAAGCAATAACAACAACAACAAAACAACTCACATAATAGAGTGTCAGGAAAAAGAAAAAGAAAGTTTATCTGAACATTAGAATTTTTGAATTAAAAAGGACCTTAGACTCCAACTAAATTAAACCATCTTTTCAAGAAGAGAAAGCTGTGGTCCAGAGGGCTTAAGGAAAAGTCAGCTAGTTAATGGCACAGCTATGATGAGACTTCTGACTCCAAGGTCAGAAAATGTCCACTATAGAGTTGGTTATAAATTTGATGATTTTTAAAAAAATATTGGCAGTCAAATGTCAGAAGGTGGTTCTATGTTGTAAGCATCTTTCACTTTCCCCATTTTTGCTACTAGAGCTAATTATTTTTATGGTAATCTTTGATTCTCTGTAGAATAACTTGAAATACCATGTAGAAATTTATTTTTAGTTATTTTTAAACTCAGTTTTTAAAAATGAGAAAATCTTTGTTAGAATGGCCTTGCTAGATATATTTTTCTTTTCCCAACCCTTACCATGTCCCCTCAAATTTCAACAATTCCTGGTCTGGAAATGTTTTTTCTAATGGAGGAAATAAAAAGTGAATGGAGTTTTGAAGGGCCTGGTAGAGTTAAGTAGTGGGAAAAAAAGAAAGAGGTCAAGGAAAAAAAAATAGTAAAAGTATAAGAATCAGTATAGCTAAAATTTCTTAAAGATATTTTTGAAGGTTTTTCTAGCAGGAATACTTTTTCTTGGAAATTATGTGGATTCATTGTATTTTAGCTTAGTTTTGTCTATTTCTTTTTTTTATAGGTACGGAAAATAATTCCATATGGGAACTGATCCACACTAAGTCAGAAATAGAAGGGCGGCCAGAAACTATCTTTCAGTTATGTTGCAGGTAATGTTGAGGTTTTTTAATTGTTCATAAACTTAAACACAATGGAAATAAGATAGGGCAATTTCATTTTGAAAAATGATTTTTATTTTCCACTGCCACATTTGTGGTTCAGAGAACTTAATCCTTCAGTAACTCCCAAGAACAGCAACATGTAGGAAGATGTGTGTGTGTGTGTATGAAGACAGTCTAATTAAAGAAGAAATTTAACTTTAACTCCAAATTCAAAAGACAGAAAATTTAGTTCAAATGAGTTCACATTCAGATTTTATAGATAAGGAAAGGTAAAATGCCATTAACATCCTGAACGTTGGTCTTTTCTCTCATTGCAGTGATTGTGAAAGTAAAACCAATATTGTGAAGGTGATCCGTTCCATCCTGAGGGAGAATTTCAGGCGTCACATAAAGAGTGAATTGCCACTGGAGAAGTCATGTAAAGATCGCCTGATACCACTCAAAAATCGTGTTCCCATTTCAGCCAAATTAGGTAAGAAAGAATTGTGCTAAGTATATATACATGGGGAATTAAATCCAAATTTTTGATTCTCTGAAAAATGTCATCTGTCATCATTTCTAGGCTGCATAATAACACTGAAAATTGACATAAAATTGGGCATTCAGAGTCGCATAGACACATCACATGGGGTAATGGAAGAAGCCTAGGTGAGGTAACCTGACATAACCTCTAAACTCTCTTTTAAAAGAAACAGGGCTCCATGTTCTTTATTTTTTTAATTTTTTTTAAGATAAAGTAATTACCCTTGTGATTCAATTTGTTTTTGAAAAAGAGTACATTATCTGTTTGAGAGAAAATCCCAGGAGGAAGAGTCTTCCACCAGTTAACAGAGCAGGATATTAATATTCTCAAGAACATAACAACAATATTGATAGAAGCAAAGATTATTGTACTTTACTCAGTGTTTGGGTACATTATTCAGTAGAAATTCTTAAACTGTCAATACCATCTGCCAAAATTTTAGTGAACTCATTTCTCTTAGCTTTCATTTTACTCTATTTTTTAACCTCAATACATACCTGTCAATATCTGTCTTATTTTTTTAATATCAATTTAATCTTAGCTCATTTATTCTGTATCATATTTACTTATTATAGATCATTTTACTTTATTTCTAAAACAGAAGGGAAAGTCTTCAGTGTTTATTGCTCCCGTGAACAGAATTTCAAAGAGCAGTGATAATTACAGCAACCAATCAGCAAGCATTTATTAATCACCTAGGCATTAGGAATACAAAAAAGACAAATAAACGATTTCTGCCTTTAAGGAGTTTACATTCTTTAGAAGAAATTGTGTGTGTGTGTGTGTGTGAGAGAGAGAGAGAGAGAGAGAGACAGACAGACAGACAGACACAGGCAGAGAGGAGAGAGACAGAGACAGAGAGAGATGGGGCAATTTTAAGGGAATCTCAAGCTTCTAAAGGAAATCATAACATTATAACTTTACAGCTGGAAAGGACTCTTCTCAACTAACCTTATTATTTTACAAGGAATCTCTGACCTTTGGAGGTTAAAAGATTTATCACAGGTGGTAAGTGCTAGAGGTTAGAATGGAATTTTTTCAGATTTTCTCACTATGGATCAAGTGCACATTCCATTCCCTGCTGCTGTTTCCACGATCATAAAATAAGATGAAGTCGAGCTGACCAAGGAAGGAAATGAAGGATACTAAGAGGAGAAAATGAGGAGAAAATGCACTTTAGACAGGGGAAAATAGCTTGTGCAAAAGGAAGGATGTAGTAGATGGAATAGTGTGTGAAGACTTAGCAAGGTCAGTTTGATTGGTTCAAGAAATAGTGAGTTAAGGGAAGTAACTTAGGATAAAGCTTATCTAAAGATAGGTTGATTATAAATGAATGAAGAAGTATTTTAAATGCCAAACATGAGTTGATATTTAATTCTAAAATAGAATTTAGTTTATTGAGTTGGAACAATATGGTCAGTTCTTTACTTTAGTAATATCACTTGGCAGCAGCGTGATAGATATACTGTCAAAGGTAAGGTACTTACTTGAGGTAAGCAGAAGAATTAATTAGTAGTCTAATGCAATTTGGTGGGACAGAAGTGATTTTAAAAAAAAGCAACTAAGTGGTAACGATATCAGTGTGGGACATGGATCATATATTAGGTATTATGGAGGCAGAATTGACATAAAATTGTGACTGATTGGATATGTTGAGTGAGGAAAAATAAAGAGTTAAGGATAAATGACTTTGAGGTTGGATCATGAGAAGGACCAGAAGATAGTTCCTTCAAAAAGTAAAGTTTGAAAGAGGAGCAGATTTTGGAGCAAATGAGTTCTCTTTTAGCTTGAGAAGCCTTTGGGATATTCAATTCAAAATGCCTCAAAGGCAGTTTATAATGTGAGACTGGAGTTCTGGAGAGATATTTGGGGTGAATGTGTTGATCTGGAAATTATTTATATAAAGATGCTAATTAAACCCATGTAAGCAGAAGTGATGTTACCAAGCATATAGGACAAAGAATAGAAAAAGACTTTGAACATAGCATATCTAGCAAAGGAGACTTTAAAGGTAATATAAACTGTGATTGTTTGAAATGTTTAGCCCCTAGGCAAAATATAAAAATATTAAAGTCAAATTTGATTAAAACATTTTTAAGAAAATTCCAAATTTAACAAACATAAAAGCAGTTTTACATAGAAAGTAGAACTGAAACAAATTTATATACGAAACCACTAAGATATTATCTGATTAAGATATTATGTTGTTACTATATCAGATCTTCTCCTGGTATCATTTTGTATTAGTTCATATAAATCTTTCCAGATTTCTGTGATATCATACTTTTGTAATTTCTCATGGTGCAAAAATATTGTTTACCTCCACATGTTGTTTAACCATTTCCTAGCTGATGGGCACCCTTTTGGTTTTCAGTTCTTTGTGACTAAAAAACATATGCTACATCTTTTTTGTACAAATAGATCCTTTGGAGTATAGACCTCAGATTGGTATCACTTAATCAACTATGCTCAGGCTACTGACTCTGCTTAAAGTTCCAAAGTGCTTTCAATGATGGCTGGATCACTTCAGTTCCACCAATAGTGTACATTAACGTATCTCTTTTCTTGCAATCCTCCAAATCCTTTTTATAATCTTTGCTGATGAGTTATTATCATTTGAATTTCTCTATTAGTGATTTGGGGCTTTTTTCATATGGTATTGATTCACTGGGATTTCTTCCTCTAAGAATGCCATAGTTCTCCCTCTGGATGCGATGGCATTTTCTATCCTGAACCTATTGGAATTGTCTTGGATCACTCTATTACTGAAAAGAGCTAAGCATAGTTGATCATCACATAATCTTGCTGTTACTGTGTACAAAGTTCTGATTCTGCTCACTTCATTCAGCATTAGTTTATGTAAGTCTTTTCAGACTTCTGAAATCAGCCTGCTCATCATTTCTTATAGAATAATATTTCATTACCTTCATATACCATAACTTATTCAGTTTTTTTCCAAGCTAATGGGCATCCCCTCAATTTCTAGGAATATAAACTTTGGAAGATCCAGTGCCTTTGAAAAAGTTAGTTATGGGCCTGGGTATGATCCAAAGACCAGCCTGACTAATTTGAGAGAGGTTCATCACTAGAATGGCTGCAGGAATTAACTCTGTCTTTTTGTCCCTCTTTCCCTCAATCTCACTACATGGCAATTTCACAATTTTGACCTACTCTATTTCAAATTGTAGGCAGATTCACCACACTGGTACCAGGTACCCACTTGCAGCTGAAAATTCTGCACTTAGCATCTCAGATAGTTGGGTTTACAGACTGGTGGGAGCACACCCATTCTTAAAATACCAAGTCCTGGAGGGATTGTAGAGGATATATACACACTGACAAAGTCACTGATTCTTGAAGTATTGAGATATTAAAAAAAAAGAATAACGCATTATTTTGTGTATTGGTAAGACCCTAAAACAATCTCTCTGATGCCTAATTCCTCATTAGTGGATTGAAGAGATTAGATCAGATAATAATCTCTAAGATCCCACTCATTCTATCTTTCAAAACCCTAATTATTTTTAGAATTTGGTCACAAAACTTAGAGCATTTCAAATATACTATGGCCAGAAATGTAAATTGTGTTAGGAAAATTATCAAAATGTTGTTATTTTATGAAAAATTCTGGTACATCTAATTCTTTTCTCTTTAAATAACAAAAATTAACATATATGAGTAAATGCAATAGTTTTGATCACTCAAAACGTAGAAATCCTAAAAAGAAAAAACAATTCCAAACCAAGTTGGCAAGAGATATACCCAAGGTTGGAAAGCTACTCAAATAAAAATGACATAATTTTGTGATTTTCCCGAATCTTATTCTTTGAATCAGAGGAGCTTTGTCATCGGCAGTGGAAGGAACAGGTCTAGATTTCATCAGTAATCAGCATTTTGACTTCATGTTGACCAGTGTGGAATTTTTGTCCCTCTGATATGTTGTTCCCTCAGAAGAAAAATAATTCAAGCTCTGTTAACTGGCAACTGTAAAAATACTACATCATCTTTCCCCGGCATTTTTAATAGAAAGTAGAAACAACTATTGTCCCTTTTGTTGCTATAATTATTTCTTTTGTATAAGTACCTATAGTTATTGAATATGACACAGTTACTGAATATGTCACATTCATTTAAATCACTAAAAGGTGAAATGCGTAAAATTTACAAGTTGAAATGGTATTAAGTGTTCGGTTGCTTTATGCAATTACATTATTTTAAATCATGTTTCTATATCTTAAGGCAAAATGTATTTTTTTTAATTGCAGCTTCATCAAGGTCCTTAAGGGTACTAAAGAATTCTTCCAGCAATGAGTGGAACAGTGATACTGGAAAAGGAAATTTACTGGATTCTGATGAATGTAGCCTGAGTAGTAGTACACAAAGCAGCGGTTGTCACACTACAGAAAGTAGACAGGAATCCAAGGATTCATCACCTGAGAAGTACCCACAGACATGTTCATCTGATTTTTCAGACAGTCTTATTAAAGAGTCTGATATTCTGAGTGATGAAGATGATGATTTTCATCAGACTCTGAAAAAGGGCAGCCCCACAAAAGACATTGAGATTCAGTTCCAAAGGCTGAAGATCTCTGAAGACCCTGATGATGGCAATCCAAATGATCAGCAGCCCAAAACAGAGGATGGAAACAATCTTAACAGCGCTGAGCATCCTAAACTGGTGCGTGGACATTTCTGTCCCATTAAACGGAAAGCAAACAGTACCAAAAGGGATAGAGGGACTTTATTAACGCTACAAGCACGCCATCAGTCTCTTGACAGTAAATCTGAAAATGCTAACATTGATTTAAATTCCATACTAGAGAGAGAATTCAGTGTCCAGAGCTTAACATCTGTTGTTAATGAGGAATGCTTTTATGAGACTGAGAGCCATGGAAAATCATAGCGCTGACTCTAAAATTTTAATATTAATTCACATATGGTTTAAGTGGCTCCTTTTGCTTTTTAACTAGTGGTAAAATGGAAATTGCTGGAAAACTACTAACTTTGATTTTGTGCACTATGTTTTCCCACAAAAAGAATAGTTGTAAAGGTTTAAGTTATTTTAATTTATTGTATATCAGAAAAGTAGATTAAGCTGGTCAGAATCTGTAAATTACTTAGTTTATATCCTTTTTTGAGCAGGTATCAAAATTATTTGGTGTCTTTAAAATAAAATTACATTTTAATTATTTTAAGTTATGTGAAAAAAGTAAAGTGGGAAATTTGTGATTAATTGCTTTTTAAAAGGTTAATTTTTTTATCTTCTGGGCATTTTCTTTTAGTTGTTTATCTTTGCTTAATTACGCTTTAAAGTTATTTTTAGATGTGGTTTAGGGGGCACAATGTGCAAGAATTTCATTTTTGTAAGGTTATAAGAGAGGCTGTTTATAATAAACATATATATAAATATATCTATGCAGTATATCTATTAAAAGAATGCTTGTACTTTAATCTTATTTGATTGTATTTATTTTCTCTATCAACCTGTACAGTAAAAGAAAAAATAAGTCATCTCTGGGTATTGGTATTTTTATTAAAACTTACAGAAACATAATCACTATGAAAAATGATAATCTATGTAACATAGTAATATCTCTATCACAATTGGAGTAAATGGGGAAAAAAATCCACATCTGAAATGACATTTTGAATTAAAAAATTATGCACATTATTATAGTCCAAATAAAACATATTAAATCTAAATCAATCATTATCATTAGCTGTATCTTTTATAGGCTTTTTGCCTTTTTTTTGTCTAAGTTCATCCCTGAAATTGTAGGTGAAAAGATTTGGGTCTTCATCACACATTTTTCTGTAGACATCACACAGGTTCTTGAAATGCAAGATGGAGAGCTGGGCTGGCCGTAAAGTAGGATCCACATCAGCCAACATTAATATTTTTTCAGTGTTTTCTGAGCGTTCAGCTTGTGGGAACAGAGTTCTGATGGAAGAAAAAAGGGGGAAATTTTTATTTAAAGATCTTAAATAATCAAAAGCCCCCATACGTCACTGAACTACAAAGAAGATAGGAGACTGGGTGCATGTGCTGAAAGACACAGTTTTTTTCTCTTTAGACTACAGTGTTGCTATCATCAAAACCAAATTTTGTTGTTAACTGCATACAATTCTAATTTTAATAACCAATATGTTTACATGTAGTCTTTCTGGAAAAAAAAATATTACCCCGGTTGTGGTGCAGAGGAATTATTTGCTTTATTTTCTGATGACTCATCCTGGAATGAAGGAGACTGAGGATGGGTCTGGTAACACTGGATAATAACACTCAATGACCAACCTACTAGGTTAAGTTTAAAGATATCTAGCAGTAGAAGGTTGGCTTTCTGTGATGACATTTTTGGCCACTGGACCTCACAAACACATTCTCTAGATTATGATACGTAGAGAGCTGAAGAAAATTTATCACAACAGAGTTAACCTTTCCCCTTCCTAGCACATTCTCCTTCTTGATCTCTCAGCTGGTCCAATCTTATCTGCACTGAAAGTTAGATGAAGTTATAAATATCTACCTGGCTCAATTTAAGGAAGTGTAACTAATCAAATTTAGTTTCACATTTGTTTATATAGTAGGATTAATAACAACCTTTCCCCCTTCATGTATAATTGTAACTATCCTGCATATTTCCAAGTGGTAATAAACTCCTTTCTAAAACTGCCTCAAGAAGTGTGCTGCTTCAGGAGATAATAAAAGATCTGTTTTCCTCCTGACAGCAGGTTAAAGAAGAGAAGAGCAGTAAACATTACTGGGACTCCAGAAAGCTTAGACCTGATGCTCACAGAATGATGAGGAGCAGCTTAATTTTTTACTAACCAAATTAAATTAGTTAAGACAATCATGTGATTTTTACAGAGCACTGTCGCAAAGTGACAGTGGTGTTAACTACATTGTTAGTTTTTTCAGAGAGTTTGTGCTGATAAGCAACCACTTTTAATTGTCCAAATAATCTTCATGGGCACTTGGACCAATGGATCCTCTCTTTATGGTACTCTGAAATCATCTGAATATCAAGAAATTAGTCTTTTCCATTCAAAGGGATGTTTTTATACTTTAAAATACCTTGAAAGTTAGATATATTAGATTATCTAGTAAACACTTTTATAATCACCTAATTCAAAAGCCTTCAATTGATCAATGTAGATAATTTTCTGAATGCAAATCACAACCCTTACACATATACTGGTAAACAATTTTCACTAAGTACTGCAGCTAACTTTCTGGGAATGAGCCTTCCACAAATTTACAGCAAAAGGGTTTTACAATCACACAGGCAAAACAATTCAATTACTGGCAAAAAAAACCTATGTTCACTATCTTTCCAATTTGATAGCATAGTCAGTAGAACCTGACAGAACATATGCTCTGCCAGCAAGACCACAAAAATTCAAAGCTACCTCCATTTTATGAGAAGATATTGGCATTTAATGGAAGAAAAATCATAAGACTTTAGATAAATCTTTTTCTACAGAATTTAAAGTATTATAAAAACATAGTAATTTAAGTGTATAAATCATTTTATTAAACCACGTGCCATGGCCTTTTTAATTAACCAGCTGGTGTCTTATTTTGCTTTATAGAGATATTTTCAATCTAAATTTTTCTCTTGAATGAAATTCTGATTCCAAAATGCCAAAGAACCATTCCAAAAAGGCTTGAAAGAAAAGATTTCTTGAAGAAAGACTGAGTTGTATTTAATCTGATAGCTGTCTCAATAGGGAGCTACATTTTGTTAAGTGGGCTTTTCTCCTCCTTGCTTCTGGTCCATGGGGGATAATGAGTCACAGAAGAGCAGCTCAGAAATTTCACATTCTTTTGCAATATGCTTTTCTAAGGCCAGCTGGATATAGAATTCTTTAGCTTTGGACTATGCTGTAATTTTTTTTTTTTAAAGATGGGGACATTTTGGGATTTGAGTTTATTTGCTTCAGTTACTAATGAAAAGCAGTTGTGTAGTATTAATAGTAATGGTGGTGACAGTGGTAGTATTAATAGGAGTAAACAACATTTGCATATTGCTTAGCAAAGTATTTTACAAATACCATATTTTATTCTCACAACAACACTGGATGAGGTGGTATATGATTGCTGTTAAGTCACTTCAGTTGTGTCTGACTCTATGAGTCCATTTAAGGTTTTCTTGGCAGAGATACTGAAGTAGCCTGACATTTCCTTATCCAACTCATTTTGTAGCCAAGAAAATTAAGTACAAATTCTGCCCCTGATACTTAACTAGCTGTGTAACCTTGGGAAAAATCACTTAAACTTCATAAGCCTCAACTTCCCCATCTGAAAAATGAAGGTATTGAATCCTATGATCAATGAGTCTTGTAGCTCTAAGTCTACAATCTTTATAGCAGCATCACAGCTTAATAATAAGCCTGATAACATGTAATCCTACTGATTTGTGACTTGTAATTTGTCTTTTTACTTAAATTATTATTAGTTGTGAAGATCCACATAAACATATATATAGTAAAAGAGTCAGCAAGGTATGGTGGAAAGAGTATTGGTTGTGGATGGACTCAGGGGGCATGGAATCATATCTTGTCTCTGATTTCAAGTACTTGTGTAACATCCCTGAGACTCAGTTTCTTCATTTGCAAAAGGGGATGAGATAGATGCCCTCTGAGGTCCCTTCTAGCCCAAATCTATGATCCAATAATCCTAAATCCTCAAAGGGATTAGTTAAAAGGTATTAAATTTGATATTTTTTCTTTTTTCTTTTGCTGAGGCAATTGGGGTTAAGTGACTTGCCCAGGATCACACAGCTAGGGAATGTTAAGTGTCTGAGACCAGATTTGAACTCAGGTCCTCCTGACTTCAGGGCTAATGCTCTATCTACTGCACCAACTAGCTGCTCCTAAATCTGATACTTCTATAAGGCATGAAGGAAATAAAAAAATCATTAAAACCTTAGAAGATAAAAGTTTTGGAGAAGAAATCATTTTAACATTCTAAGTAACTGAGTTTTCATAAAGATGCAAGTTTATTCCATTAAGTACTATTTAAATTTAAAATATATATATACATATACATATACATATATATATATATATGTATATATGGTATAGGGGCAGCTAGATGTCACAGTGGATAGAGCACCAGCCCTGAAGTCAGGAAGATCTGAGTTCAAATCTGGTCTCAGACACTTAACACTTCCTAGCTATGTGAACCAAGTCACTTAACAAGTCACTTAACCCCAATTGCCTCAGCAAACTATATATGGTGTGAATTAGAATATGCTCATTACAACAGTCCTTTACTGAGACCTGAGGAGCATTACTATAAACATCAGTGATTATATACCATTTCCAAATTTTTAACATCCTCAGTATAATTCATTATCTAATTATCCCAGACTGTTGTCCTTCTTGCCTTTTTCTTCTTTCCTGTTAGTATGCCTAGGTATAAATTAGCTCTCTTATAAGATCTCTTAAAATTAGGGGCTTTTCTAGTTTATTGTGGGCTGGAAAACCAGAAAGTCAAGCTTGTTAGATTTTTGTCTAAAAAAGGTAAACTGACTATAAATGAGAGCCTAGAGGACTCCTCATAATAAAGTGAACAAGTTGGAGTACATTAATTAGGTGACATCATTCAAGGGTCTTTCCCCCTCATTTCCAGCTTCTTGTCCATGTTCCAGAAATCTAAAGTGTTAACATCCTAAGAAATGTGTCAGCATTTTACAAAATTTGTCTCTGGCTACCTTAATTAAATTTTCTCAAGTTTTATGATGGGTATGATCCAGCTCTTTAAATGGGCTACTATTCATGATTGATACATCATGAATTCTCAACAGCACTGAGGTAGTCATCAAATTTTTGTGTGACTTCAAACTTTGGATAGAAATAACCTATGATTTGTACTTAAAATTCAAATTTGTACTTAGAATTCAATTCTTCCAATCTTGACATAGATTCTCCTTCCTTGCTGCAATAATCTTCATTGTTGTTGTTGTTGTTTATGCTTCCTTCTGGAAGAGGACCAATGACATCAGGGAGATGAGGCCATGACATGCAAATGAACTGGATTTAAGTGAGAGGCAGAGCTGTGCAAAGTTAACTGCCTCCCTCTCTTCTCCTGAGCCATCTGAGTCCAGTGGCAAGATATACATCAAGGTGACTGGAGATGGTCCCCTTAGCATATAGTAAGTACTTAATAAATGCTTATTGACTGAATGATTGATAGAAACCAGGCCATATATATTCAGTCTGGCCTAAAAAAGGCAGTATAATGTAGTACAACATTAGTAGTAAAATAAGGAATCAAGAGAGCTGGTCATTTGTCCCAGAATAAGCACACTATATAAAACTGTATAACATGTTATTGGCTTCAACTTTAGTAATTTTTCCAATTATAATATGTTTTTATTGTGTCTTCTCTCTCTCTCTCTCTCTCTCTCTCTCTCTCTCTCTCTCTCTCTCTCTCTCTCTCTGCATATATATTTATATTTAAAAGTACAAAGAAGAAATCTCTTACCCAATCCCATGATGGCAGTATTTCCTTCTGAACTGAAAAGTACTTTGAACAACTTTTTCCACAAGCTTAAATGGCTGATTTATTCGTGGTTGCACTAGGGGAGTGAAATGAACCACTCCCACATCCACCTTAATTGAAAGAAAGAAGAATGGATTTTGTATAATCTTAGGCGAAGAGAGAATAATAACCCTCATTTCTTATACCAACTGTCTCTCAAAAAGTATTTTTTATAAAGCACAAAATATTCATTATTAAATTTTAATCTCTTCTAGACTTATCAAATGTGACATTAGCATTTGATATGATTCAATGAAATGAGTGCCAGGTACATCTATTCCACAATGAAAATTTTTAGACATATTGAATAATTAATGGCATTTTAACATTTGTGAAAGGTGTCAGATAAGAATACGTTAGCTTTTGAATTAGCAAACAAAATAACTATTGACTACTACTATTACTGCCACTAAGGACTATCCCTCAAATCTAAAATATGGAGAAGAAAGGTAGGAGGCTAGGAATCACTGCATTCTAAAATCCCAGAAAAGGAATTTATTACATCAGTTTAAAATTTGGGAACTAATATTAATTGTGCTCAGCAATTCAGAATGCATGATCAAAAATCTTTGAGAGTAACCTTCAACATCTTCAGAAGGCATAAACTACAGCAATGTTCAAAAGATTCCTCCAGAAAAAGTATTTGATGAGGAAGGAATCTTGGTCCCATTGCTAAGTAGTGCTGTGATCTTGCACAAGGCACAACTTCTCTTAACCTCAGTTTCCTCACAAAGTAATCATTAGGCTGAATGATCTTTAAGGTCCCTTTTTAGTTTGAACATTATGTGACTGGGAGTAGACAAGACAGATAAAATAATGTAAAAGACACCAGCCCTAAATATTGTCTAAACAATTTATAGAAATTGACTAAATGTAATACTCCATAACAATGACAAACCCAAATTTGTGAAAAACTTGTTAGCACTAACATTTATGATTAAAATAGCCAGATCACACATAGATATCATAGGTTAGTCATATGCAGAAATTTCAAATATTAGTCTTGAACTTGAGCTAATGCTTAGCACAGTACCTGGTGTGTATTGGATATTTAATAAATACTTGTTGATTGACTGGTTTTATAGTTCAGTATATTCAGCCCTATGTTGCAATAGGCTCAGAGGAAGTTGTGTTTGGGACTAAATAGAGAACACATGCCAGAAGCTTTCAAACTTCAAATCTTAGGTTAGACCAACTCATTTAATGGCATTCATCAAGTAAGTTAACCAAATGTAAATATAAAGCACCTGTTGTGAGTTTACCACTATATTGGTCATCTAGAGTGGTATTTTAACTTCTTTTTTTAACTTTATTTTATTTGCAAAACATATGTATGGGTAATTCTTCAACATTAACCCTTACATAGCTTTCTGTTACAGATTTTTCCCCCCAACTCCCCACCCCTCCCCTAGATGGCAGGATATCCACTACATGTTAATTATGTTAAAATACTTGACAAATCAAATATATGTATACATATTTCCAAAGTTATCATTGTTGTGCAAGAAAAATTCTATCTACACAGAAGACATCAGATAAAGGAAACACAATGTAAGCAAACATCAATCAAGAGTATGAGAATGTTATGTTGTGGTCCACATTTCACATCCCTCTCTCTGGGTGTATATGGCTTTCTTCACTGAACAACTGGAAGTGGTTTGAAACATTTCATTGTTGAAGAGAGCCAGGTCCATCAGAATTGATCGTCATATAGTATGGTTGTTGCCATGTATAATGATCTCCTGGTTCTGCTCATTTCACTCAGCATCAGTTCATGCAAGTCTCTCCAGGCCTCTCTGAAATCGTCCTGCTGGTCATTTCTTACAGAACAATAATATTCCATAATATTCATATACCATCATTTATTCAGCCATTCTCCAATTGAAGGGCATCTATTCAGTTTCCAGTTTCTAGCCACTACAAAAAGGGCTGCCACAAACATTCTTGCACATGTGGGGCCCTTTTCTTCCTTTATGATTTCTTTGGGGTATAAGCCCAATAGAAATGCTGCTGGGTCAAAGGGTATGCACAGTTTGATAACTTTTTGAGCATAGTTCCAAATTCCTCTCCAGAATGGCTGTATCCATTCATAGCTCCACCAACAATGCATCAGTGTTCCAGCTTTCCCACATCCCCTCCAACATTCTTCATTATCTTTTCCTGTCATTTTAGCCAATCTGACAGGTGTGTAGTGGTGCCTCAGGGTTGTCTTGACTTGCATTTCTCTGATCAATAGTGATTTGGAGCACCTTTTCATATGACTACAAATAATTTTAATTTCATCCTCTGAAAATTTTCTGTTCATATCCTTTGACCATTTATCGGTTGGAGAATGGCTTGAATTTTTATAAATATGAGACAATTCTCTATATATTTTAGAGATGAGACCTTTATCAGAACCCTTAAATGTAAAGATGATTTCCCAATTTATTGCTTCCCTCCTAATCTTGACTGCATTGGTTTTGTTTATACAAAAACTTTTTAACTTAATATAGTCAAAGTTATCTATCTGGTTTTCAATTAAAAGTTCCAGTTCTTCTTTGGACATAAATTTATTCCATCTCCATAGGTCTGAGAGGTAAACTATATTAAGTTCCCCTAATTTACTTATAGTATCACTCTTTATATCCAGATCATGAACCCATTTAGATCTTATCTTGGTATGTGGTGTTAGATGTGGGTCAAGCCCTAATTTCTTCCACACTAGTTTCCAATTTTCCCAGCAGTTTTTGTCAAATAGTGAGTACTTATCCCAGAAGCTGGGGTCTTTGGGTTTATCAGACACTAGACTGCTATAGTTATTGCCTGGTTTGTCTTGTGATTCTATCCTATTCCACTGATCAACTACTCTATTTCTTAGCCAGTACCAAATGGTTTTGATGACCGCTGCTTTGTAATATAATTTTAGATCTGGTACAGCAAGTCCACCATCATCAGCCTTTTTTTTCATTAATTCTGTTGAAACTCTTGACCTTTTGTTCTTCCAAATGAATTTTGCTACTATTTTTTCTAGATCTGTAAGATAATTTCTTGGGAGTTTGATTGGTATGGCACTAAATAAGTAAATTAGTTTGGGTAGTATTGTCATTTTTATTATATTCGCTCGGCCTACCCATGAGCATTTTAAGTTTTTCCAATTGACTAGGTCTGATTTTATTTGTGTGGAAAGTGTTTTCTAGTTTAGTTTATATAGTTCCTGACTTTCCCTTGGCAGATAAATTCCCAAATATTTTATACTATCAACAGTTATTTTGAATGGAATTTCTTTTTGTATCTCTTGCTGCTGAACTTTACTGGTAATATATAAAAATGCTAATGATGTATGTGGATTTATTTTGTATCCTGCAAATTTGCTAAAGTTGTGAATTGTTTCTAGTAGTTTTTTATTTGAGTCTTTAGGGTTCTCTACATATATCATCATGTCATCTGCAAAGAGTGATAATTTAGTTTCCTCATTACCTACTCTAATTCCTTTGATCTCTTTTTCTTCTCTTACTGCCAAGGCTAACATTTCTAATACAATATTAAATAATAATAGTGACAGTGGGCAGCCTTGTTTCACTCCTGATCTTACTGGGAATGGTTCTAGTTTGACTCCATTACATATAATGCTTGCTAAAGGTTTTAAGTAGATACTACTAATCATTTTAAGGAAAAGCCCATTTATTCCTATATTCTCAAGTGTTTTTAATAGGAATGGGTGTTGGATTTTATCAAAGGCTTTTTCTGCATCTATTGAGATAATCACATGGTTTTTATTAATTTGGTTATTAATATAATTGATTATGCTAATAGTTTTGCTAATATTGAACCAGCCCTGCATTCCTGGTATAAATCCTATTTGGTCATGGTATATTATCCTGGGGATGACTTTCTGTAATCTCATTGCTAAAATCTTATTTAAATTTTTTGCATCAATATTCATTAGGGAAATGGGTTTATAGTTTTCTTTCTCAGTTTTCTCCTTACCTATGGTGCTATCAGCACCATATCTGTGTCATAGAAGGAATTTGGTAGTATACCTTCTTTCCCTATTTTTTCAAATAGTTTATATAGTATTGGGATTAATTGTTCTTTGAATGTTTGGTAAAATTCACATGTAAATCCATCTGGCCCTGGAGATTTTTTCTTAGGGAGTTGATTAATAGCTTGTTCCATTTCTTTTTCCAAAATGGGGCTATTTAAATAATTTATTTCCTCTTCTGTTAACCTTGGCAATCTATATTTTTGTAGATATTCCTCCATTTCATTTACATTATCAAATTTATTGGCATAAAGTTGGGCAAAGAAACTCCTAATTATTACTCTAATTTCCTCTTCATTGGAGGAAAGTTCTCCCTTATTTTTGAGACTAATAATTTGATTTTCCTCTTTCCTTTTTCTAATCAAATTAACTAAAGGCTTATCTATTTTGTTGGTTTTTTATAAAACCAACTCTTAGTTTTATTTATTAATTCAATAGTTTTCTTATTTTCAATTTTATTAATCTACCCTTTTATTTTCAGAATTTCCAATTTGGTATTTAATTGAGGGTTTTTAATTTGGTCTTTTTCTAGCTTTTTTAATTGTAAGCCCAGTTCATTGATCTTCTCTTTCTCTGTTTTACGCAAGTAAGCATCTAGAGATGTAGAATTATCCCTTATAATCGCTTTAGCCGTGTCCCACAAATTTTGGTATCTTGTCTCATTATTGTCATTCTCCTGGATGAAATTATTGATTGTGTCTATAATTTGCTCTTTCACCCATTCATTCTTCAGGATTAGATTATTTAATTTTCAATTAACTTGTGGTCTGTTTTCTCCTGGCCTTATATTACATGTGAGTTTTATTGCATCATGATCTGAGAAGGATGCATTTACTATTTCCGCTTTTCTGCATTTGATTTTGAGTTTTTTATGCCCTAACACATGATCAATTTTCATATAAGTTCCATGAACCCCTGAGAAAAAAGTATACTTCCTTCTATCACCATTCAATTTCCTCCAGAGATCTATCATACCTAACTTTTCTAGCCTTTTGTTTACCTCCCTAACTTCTTTCTTATTTATTTTGTGATTTGATTTATCTAATTCTGAGAGAGCAAGGTTGAGATCCCCCACTAGTATAGTATTACTGTCTATTTCTCCTTGCATCTCTGTTAGTTTCTCCTCTACGAATTTGGATGCTATACCACTTGGTGCATATATGTTTAGTATTGATACTGCTTCATTGTCTATGGTACCCTTTAGTAAAATATAGTTTCCTTCCTTATCTCTTTTAATTAGATTTATTTTTGTTTTTACTTGATCTGAGATAAGGTTTGCTACCCCTGCCTTTCTTTGTTCACCTGAAGCACAGAAGATTCTGCTCTAGCCCTTTACCTTCACTCTGTATGTATCTCTATGTTTTAGATGTGTTTCTTGTAAACAACATATTGTAGGATTTTGGCTTTTAATCCAGTCTGCTACCCGCTTCCATTTTATGGGAGAGTTCGTCCCATTCACATTCACAGTTAAAATAACTATATCTGTATTCCCTGCCATCTTATTTACCCAGAGTTATGATTTTCTCTTCCCTTTCCCCTCTCTCCCTTTCCCCCTCCCCAGTATGTTATTTTTGATGACCACCTCCCACCAATAGTCCTCCCCCCTTTAGAGTCCCTCCCTCCCCTTTATACCTTTCCCCTAATCTTTCCATTAGTTTATCCCTTTCTTTTCCTCCTTTCCCTCCCACCTTCCCATAAGGAGGGTCAGGCCTTTATTTGAAGCCAAATGTGTCTGATATACTCTCTTAGAGTCCAATCTAATGAGAGTAAGGTTTACACAATACTCATCGCCTTCCCTTCTTTCCCTCAATTATATTAGATCTTCTATGTCTCTTTATGAGATTTTGCCTTATTTTACCTCCTTTATTTTTACTTTATTTTGCCTCCTTCCCCCCCTTTTTTTCAGTATGATATCCCTTCCACCTCTAATTTCCTTTCCATTATTATCAAAGAAAAATCGAATTAAACCCCCATTCTTTAAGGATACCTGTAGTAGAAATATAGGTCTCAAGAGTTCTTTCCTTTTTACCTTTTTATGCTTCTCTTGAGTTCTCTATTTGGAGGTCAAATTTTTTTGTACAGATCTGGTCTTTTCATTAGAAATAGGTGAAATTCTCCTGTATCATTGAATGACCATCTTCTTCCCTGGAAGATGATGCTCATTCTAGCTGGATAACTTATTCTTGGCTGTAATCCAAGTTCTTTTGCCTTTTGGAATATCTGATTCCAGGCCCTTCGATCCTTTAATGTGGAAGCTGACAGATCTTGTGTAATTCTAATTACAGTTCCTCGGTATTTGAACTGTTTCTTTCTAGCTGCTTGAAATATCCTTTCCTTGGCGCAACGGTCCTGAAATTTGGCCATGATATTCCTTGGGGTTTTAATTTTGGGCTCTCTTTCAGGAGATGATTGGTGAATTCTTTCAATGTCAATTTTGCCTTCTGATTGTAAAACATCAGGGCAATTCTCTTTCATGATTTCCTGGAAGATAGCATCCAGGTTCTTTTTTTCATCGTGGCTTCCAGGGATTGTCTCTCCTGGATCTGTTTTCCAAGTCAGTTGTTTTTCCTAGGAGATATTTCATATTTTCTTCTATTTTTTCATTTTTTTGTTTTTGTTTGACTGATTCTTGAAGTCTTATTGAGTCATTTACTTCTATTTGTTCAATTTTAATTTTTAAAGTATTATTTCCTTCAGTTATCTTTTTAGCTCCTTTTGTAGCTGGCCAATTGAATTTCTTGATTCAATGCATTCTTTTTCCATTTTTCCAATTTTATTTTTCATTGAATTGTTGTCTTTTTCCAATTCACCAATTTTGTTTTTCAGTGAATTGTTGTCTTTTTAAAATTTGCCATTTTTATTTTCCAGTGAATTGGTGATTTTTTCCAATTCACCAATTCTGTTTTTCAGTGAATTGTTTTCTTTTTCCAATTCACCAGTCCTATTTTCCAGTTTTTGATATCTCTGTTGCCCTGATCTCAATTTATTTCCCCATACTTCTTCTAGCTCTCTTTTGAGATTCTTTATGCAATCTTCCAGGTAAGCCTTCTGAAAGGGAGATCAGCTTAAGTCAGCCTTTGTGGCTTCATCTGGGATTGTTTTCAGAATCTCAGGATCTGGGGACTGCTCTACTTTTTCTCCATAAAAGCTGTCTATGGTGAGAGCTCTCTTCTGCTTCTTACTCATGCTTTTGAGCTGAGGTATCAGTCATCAGCAGGGAAAACTGCAGCAGTTTCAATTTGCCCTGGGGCAGTTTGCCAAGTTGACTTCTGGTCTGAGGCTGGTTGGGCTAGATCCGCACTAGGACCACGTTTTCAGCTGCTCTAAATCCACCCTTTACCAAAGGCAGATCTGCCAAAGCACCTGCCTGCAAGCAGCTCTAAGTGGCCGAGGCGTCTCCCAGGGACTTCCTTGGTGCCTAAAATCAGCACGGCTTCCGCCCTAGGACGGCTGGCATCTGATCGGGACCAGCGGCCAGCGGCCGATTCCCCTGAGGCTAACCTTTTCCGGAGTTTTTTCAAAATAGATTGTTGATAGAAGTGCGTTGTAGTCCAAGTGTTTGGTGGAGCCCTCACTCCAGAACCAGTTTGGAGGCTCAATTTGTCTGGGTCTGAGGGAAGGTCTCAGGAGCTCACAGAGAACGCTGTCTGCAGTTCCCCATCTTGGCTCCGCCCCCCTAGAGTGGTATTTTACAAAAAGTATCCTGAAGAACCTTAAGTTTAAACCCAGAGGATTTTGCAAAGAAAATGTCATAAAGGCTTGCTTTGTAGGTTTAATGAATACAGTGTAGCAGTCAGTTCAGTGAGTTTTCAAAAACCAGATGAGAACACTGAAAAGTTGACATATTATTGATCATGAACTAATCAATGAATACTCACAATAGTTTATGATGGTACAATTAATTGAAAAGAGGTCTGTTTCAGCAGAGCTGGTATAAAATAATTAGGGTCTAGTCATACTCTTATTGTTTAATTACAAATAATTTTGGTTCAATAACCACTATTGATAATTGTATAAAATCGGGGCAGTTAGGTGGTGCAGTGGATAGAGCATCAACTCTATAGTCAGGAAGACCTGAGTTCAAATGTGGCCTCAGACACTTAACACTTCCTAGTTTTGTCACCCTGGGCAAGTCACTTAACCCCAATTGCCTCAGCAAAAAAAAAAGATATATATATATATATATGTGTGTGTGTGTGTGTGTGTGTGTGTGTGTGTGTGTGTGTGTAAAGATAACTGTATGAAATCAGAATTTGAGTTGTTTGTTGTTCAGTCGTTTCAGTCATGTATTACTCTTTCTAGAATTTTCTTAGCAAAGATACTGGAGACGTTTGCCATTTCCTTCTCCAGCTCATTTTACAGATAAGGAAACTAAGGTTAAGTGACAGGATTAAGTGACTTGACACAGCTAGTAAATATCTGAGGGTAGATCTGAACTTAAGAAGATGAATCTTCCTGACTCCAAGCTGCATCTGAATTCAGGTCTTCTTGACTCCAGGTTTGGTCCTCTAGCTATACAAAAAAGCAAAAGTATTAAGTAATAAGACTAATAATTAAACAAACATCCATGAACCTAGTATCAAATTATAAAAGAATGTAGCAAAACATCACATCTATCACAAATATATGTTTATTGCTTGTTACCTCGATTCAAAGTGTCTGATGTTAGCACATTACTAAAAATAGCTTCTTTAGTTTTTTAGCAAAATCATAAAATTATTTACAAATTATATAGTGAATTTTAAAATAATTAACTTTTAACACAAAAACATAACCTGAAGTAATCTTATATTCTCTTTTGTTGGCTTAGATAATTAAGAAAAACATGAAAACGTGCTGTCACATCTAATATATTTTACACGTAGTTGGCATTTGACTAAATTGAATGCAGTAATATTTGCAATTATAAAACAATTATTGATAGTAATCGGATTCATCTTAATGGATAATTTACAAACATAACAATAGTTATGGTCAGAATCAAGTAAGAATTTATTAAACAAATTAAAATAAGATAAAAACAAATTTACCTTATATTATTTAATACCATAATACCATATATATATATATATATTTAAATTTTAAATTATTAAAAAATTATTAAAAAATGCTAAAGCATTTTGCCAAACTTTTGCTTAATGAACTTTGCCACTGCAGCACTATTTAAGAACTGCTCTGAGATACAAAAGAATTGTAAAATAAGCATGAGACATTATATGATAAAGTACTAAACTCTATTATTGACATTTTAGCTGAAATAAAATTCCTCCAATATAACTAGTTTAGTATTGTCCAACTTAAATGAATGTTCTCTTCAAGTCAGACTCTCTTTTTTTTCTGTCATCCCCCTCCTACTGCCATATGTTCTATATTTATTAGTTTGCCATTCTGTTCAAAGTTTGAGGGAAAGAAATGAAATAGTATCTTTTCAAGAAAAACTAGACTTCCAAGCGTCTCCTCAGCTAGGATCCTTCTTATTCCATGCCAGAAACAGAAAATATGAAGAGAAAATTGTTGTGGCCCTTTCTCCCCACCTGGTGAGGGTGGCCTATGCCCATGAATGTGTACTACCATTAGGATATGGTTACCTGGGTGACCATGTCACATAGATATTAGTCACCTTCCATCTCTGGACTCAACTTCTGTGTCAGCTATTTTACCTCAAATATTAAAGAATATAATAAGCTTACCTTTCCAGCTCTTGCAAGCTTTCCCTTGCCCTCCAATTTATGATCTTAAAGTGGGAGAGCATGCCCTTCTCTACTGTTGAATTATATTTACACACCCACACAGACACACATACACACACACACACAAAGACACACATAGAACAGAATTGTTTTAAAATAAAGTTATATTAGTGGCTTCTAAATAGAAAGTTATCAGCACGGGCAGCTAGGTGGTGCAGTGGATAGAGCACCAGCCGTGAAGTCAGGAAGACCTGAGTTCAAATCTCGTCTCAGACACATAATACTTCATAGCTGTGTGACCCTGGGCAAGTCACTTAACCCCAATTGCCTCAGCAAAAAAAAAAAAAAAAAAAAAAAGAAAGTTATCAGCATAAATAATCCAGGATCATAGATTAGGGGACTAGGAGGGATGTTAAAGACCATTTAATCCAATACCATAAAAAGTCCCTACTCTTAATAATTTATCTTCTTTTTATAAAGCTATCAAAGAGATTTTCCTAAAGGGAAGGTCTGTCCAACCACTATAGTTGAGGCCATCCTTATAATTTTAAGAACCAAATGTAAAATCCTCATTTTGGCATTTAAAATTTCATAATCTAACCCCAATCTGCTTTTAAAAACCTACTATACATTCATGTAAACTCTGTTATAGTCAAATGGATCTTATTTCTGTTCCTTTTACAAAATTCCCCATCTCCCCATCTCCATGACTTTACACAGGCTGTTTCTTATGTCTAGAATATATGCCTTATCTCTTAAAATCTCTAGTTTGTTCAGTCAGTCATACAGTGAACAACTAATTATTAAGACCATTCCTTCTATGTACCTGGTACTATTCACTAAGTGTTGAAGATATAAAGAAAGGCCAAAAAAAAAAAAAAGTCCCTTCTCTAAAGGAATTCACATTTTAATGGAAGAGACAACAGGAAAATAACTACATACATATAAAATACATACAAAATGCAAAATGGACAAATGGAAGATAATCTCACAGGAACACACATCTGATGCAAAAGAGAAAAAAATCACTTTTTAAATTTCCTCTTTTAAAAATATTCAATAGATTAAGAACACATCACAAAAGTGATTTGATTTTTCAGAGAGTAAGGCATCATTAATAATCTATTTAAAGTTTACTTGAGCATGATAAATCTTCATTTCAAATCTTTACATACTCAAATCTTAGTCATCCTGAATTTTTTTAAGTTCCCCATCAACCTTCCTCCTTTGCTTTAGGTACTTTGGACTGAAATAACAGGGCAATGATTTATATCCAATAATAAATTACCCTAAGGAATAATCCTAAGGAGAATGTTGATTCAGAACCTAGATCTAGACTCCACATTACCGGAAAAAAAAAGAATACAAGCTACTGCCATACTAAACTTTCCCTTAAACATAAATTTGACTCTGTTATAGTTAAGAAGAAGCTGTATATTTAACTTATTCTAACAACTACTGAGAAATTCAGCCAGATCTTACACTTATAACTTCCCTAAACCAAAAGATAACTGAGAAAGGTAAAAAAAAAATTACAAAAAAAATTCAATTATATGCAAAATGATTTCAAAGGATTTTTAGATTTTGTTTTGGAAGATCCCTAATAAGTTATCTAGTTCAACTGGGAATTTTATATATGAATAAACTGAGGCCTAAAAGAGTTAACTGACTTGCTAAAAGTTACACAGAGAGCAAACAGCACAGTTGAGATGCTAACTTAGGTCCTCTAACTCGAAATTAGAACACTCACTCTCCTGATGCATTTTGGCTTTTCAAGATAGACAAAACATGTCACTGATGAATATGTTTCCCTTGCTTTAAATCTGCTAATAGTAGGAATTCAAAATATATGTCAAAACTATTGCTTTTAGATTAAAAAAAATACAGTCTGTCATAAGAGCTATAGCTAAACCCCTTAGATTCCATTCCACTGGGATATCTTTCAGAAGGCAGGATTAACTTTAAAGTACAGTGAGGCACTGAAGTAAACTATGACAAAGGAAGAAAAATATAACACAAGAAAAGCTTGGCACAAAGCAATATGAGATTTCATGGAAGAAGGGATCCCTTTAATTATAGGGATCAGGAAGAAGTAGGATTTCAATTACTCTTGAGAAGCAGTAAAATGCAGTTTTAGAAACACTGGAATCATTCTTATTGGTTTATGTTGTCATTTCTCAGGAACAGTTGAAATCCCATCTCTTCAAGTTATTAGGACTAAAAATCAAAGCAGTTTTAGACAAGTCACTTTGCTTTTTTTTTTTTTTTTTTGGCTTCAGTTTCCTTTTCTGTAAAATGGGAATAAAAAGTATTTATATACATATTTTACAGAGTTGTTATGGCAACCAAATGAAATGATGTATAGAAAGTATTTTAAGTAACCATAACATGCTAAATAAAGCTTCATTACATTTGTTGGGAGTATAACCATTTATCCTGTTTTCTGTTGATAGAATCCTGGATTTAGACTGGGAAGAGAAAATTCTGGGAATCCTGGGGGTTCCAAGAAACCTGAGAATCCATTTAATCCAATTAGTGCCTGAACAAGAATCCCCTCTGTAACAATATATGGTTATCCAATCTTCCCGAGAATCTTCAGATAAAAGGATATCTTTATTTCCTGGGCAGTCTATTCCAACTCTGGCTAAACTCTATTGTTAACAAGTTCTCCCCTTATGAATTAACTTATTTCTACAAACATTAAATGGTACAAAGTATGGTTGTTCAGCACTGAGGATATTGAATATAACCAGAGGGGTACAAAGCTCACTAGATTTTCCTCAGTAACAAAAATTGATTACTCAATACTTTTTTTTTAGGGGGGGAGCTTGAGAAAGGAGAGACCCTGACCTTTTAGTTTATAGTTTACAGAAACTTTGAAGTATTCTGAAGGCAGAGAAAGACTCTGGGAAAAAGCTGAAGAAGAAAATGAAAAACAGTTCTTATCTTCCCAGTGCTTATATTCTACAGGAGGGTTACTTGTAAACAGATAAGGAGATACAAGACTATTTGAAGAGGCTGAAAGAATAAAAAAAAAAAAAAAAAAGATTTTACAAAGGATGAATCTTAGATTTAGACTTGGAAAGGGGAGTCTTAAAATGGTCATCAACATCAAGGACTGGTAGGAGGTAGAAGTGAGGCAAACTGGTATGAAAGCAGGAAGTAGCAGCAAATAATGTGTTTTGCCTCAACAAAAGGCAATTTTATCACTATACTTATAGGAGAAGATGAAAGTTTGCCTGCAACAGGAATGGTAAACACTAAATGTTATGAAGTACCACTCTCACGTACACTAGATGATAGAAAATAGTGTCGTTTTGTTCTCTCTACAGTATTAGGGAAGAAGGAAGATTAAATAGGGCTTCTAATTTAGTAAATATCCATGTTAGACAAGTTTTTTCTTTGATTCATCCCAAAATGGTAGATTGTGATGAATGGCCAGAACATACCCTGTTCACAGAATATGTACTTGGTTCTTACTGGGGGCTGGAATCTGAGGTCTTTCTCTTGTCTGGTGTTTTGGCACCAAAAGGCCTAGTGCTTATGTGTTTAACAGTTTTGGAGCACTGATGCACCATTCCTTTTCTCAAATTATTTGGGAAAGCAAGGAAGAATAAATACAAGATTTTGTTCTTGTGCAATCAAATCAGTAATAATGAAGGATGACAATGTTATTATGATAATAAAGGATGGATGAGGGGCAATCTTCACAGGGTTCTGGAGCAAGGAAGCTTCCAAACACCATTTGGGTCTAAAGCAAGAGACTTGAGACTAAATGTAAACCTTTATTTAAATGGGTGCTTGACAGTGTTGGAGGACTCTGGCCCTGTTATGTTAATGAGCATATGTAAATGAGAATATCTGTTCAAAGACTAAATCTACTTCTATGCCATATTTCCTAATTCTGTCTTGTGAAGGGAAGCACAAAATGTCTATTCCTTTTTCTCAATGGAAGCCTTTTAAATACATGAAAATGTCATCCCCCTAAGTCTCTTTCTAAATAGTATTTTATTTTTTCCAAATACATGTAGAGATAATTTTCAACATTCATTTTCATAAAATTTTGAGCTCCAAATTTTCATTCTTCCTTCCCTTCACTCCCTTCCTCCCTCCCCCAAGATGGGAAACAATCTAAGTTATACATGCATAATCATGTTAAACATATTTTCACATTAGTTATGTTGTAAAAGAAACAAAACAAAATAGAAAAGCCACAAAATACAAAAAAATGAAAAAAAAAGTGAAAATAATATACTTCAATCTGCATTCAGAATCCACAGTTCTTTCTCTGGATATAGATATTTTGCTCATTTAAAAAAAAATTGAACTCTGCTCCGAGGGGTATAGGAGACACTGTCCCAAGTTTCCTGCAATAAAGGTCAGGGGTCTTTCTACATTAAAGCCTCTGGGACTGGTGGCTTGCCACTACACTGGAGTGGCCAAGTCTAGTTACGCCTGTTATGCCCTGGGTTCCCTATTGGCAGATTGCCTGCTGTGCTGGGGCTGAAAGCCTCATAGCTAGCCTGCTGAGCATAGACTGTGGGGCTTTGGTTGTAGATCTGTGCTGTGGCTAAGAGCCTCTCACTTGTTTATCTGGACATGATGGCATGGCTGTGTGTTTCCCTTTTACTCAAATTAGACAGACCCTTCCTAAAGTCCTTCTAAATTATCTCGTATTAGAAAATTGTTTCACTCTATCTTTTTTTGCATATTCTTTTGCTCGATAATTCTTTTAGAGGTTTACTTTAATATTGTTTCCAAAGGAAATGGGGAGAACTTGGACAAATTCCTGGCTTCTCTCCACCATCTTGGCTCTGCTTCCTCACTCCTCTCAACCCCCAAATCTCTTTAAATTGATCTTCATGACATTAACATAAGGCTCTTCACTAATATGACTGTGCTCATTTAGACACTTTCAAGCTTATCAATTCCTTTCCTAAAATATGGAAGGCAAAACTGATCTGATCAGAGCAAAATGAAGTGGAACTCTCACATTTCCTTAATAGAGCCAAAGATTTCAGTGGAGTTGTTTTGTTTTTTGTTGTTGTTGTTGTTGTTATTGTCGTTTTTGTTGTTGTTTTTGCCTTCATTACCATTCTGTTAACCTATATCTATACTGAGCTTGCAATATATAAAGTGCTCAACTTCTATCTCTATCAAACTACTACCTAATTATATCCTTGCACATCTAATGCCGACTTTTAAAATCTAAGACTTTTTCCCATTATTGTTCTTTATTAGAATCAGTCCAACATTCAAGCCAGTTTGAGTAGCTTAGTATCTTACTTCTGTCATTCAGTATTTTAGTTATTTTCCCTATTTTTGCTGCTTAGCATGACTCTATCCCTTTATTTAAATCACACAGTATAGGGCTATGAACCACTTCATTATATACCACTATTAAAAACTACTTTTTGGGTCATACCATTAAACTAATAAAACACCCACCTAATTATACTGTTGCCAAACTCAAATTCATTTTTTTTTCACAAGGATATTATGGGAAGTTCTAAATGTTTTGCCAAATTTAGATCAGCTATGTCTATAGCATTCCCAGGTCTACCCATAAGGAAACTTCTAAAAAGAATAAATAAATAAAAAGGCAATGAAGTTAGCCTGGCATAAATTGTTCTTTATAAAATCAACTTTTTTTAATTAAAGCTGTTCATTTTCAAAACATATGCATAGGTAATTTTCAACATTTACCTTTGCAAAACCTTGTGTTCTGTTTTTTATTCCTTCCCTTCTCCCCACTCCCTGATGACAAGCAATCCAATATGTTAAACATGTACAATTCTTCTACACATATTTTCACAATTATCATGGTACACACATACACACACACAAAAAAAAAATCAGATCAAAAAGGAAAAAAAATTGAGAAAAAAAATGCAAGCAAATAAAAATTTAAAAAGTGAAAATACTATGTTGTGATCTACACTCAATCCCCACAGTTCTGTCTCTGAATGCAGATGACTCTCTCCATTACAAGACCATTGGCACTAGACTGAATTACCTCATTGTTGAGGAGAGCCATATCCATTAGATTTGATCATCATATAAATCTTATTGCCATGTACAATGTTCTCCTGGTTCTACTCACTTCACTTAGGATCAGTTCGTGTAAATCTTTCCAGGCCTCTCTGAAATTATCCTTCTGGTAGTTTCTTACAGAACAATAATATTCCATGACATTTCATGATTGTCTTTTCTCTCTACCTTAAACTCTGGCCAAACTGGAGTATTCATTCTCCCATCCTTTCCATTGCTGATGTTTTATGCTTCTGTGACTAATACAAAAATGACTCTTGCTAAGACTATGAAATACACAAAATAAGTTAAAGCTCCTAGATGATGGACATTCACTTCAACATTCTCTATTTTGTGAAAGTGGCTCACCGCTAGCAGTCTAAAGCAAAAGAAAATTGCTCTTAACCTAATATTGTATGTGATAAAAGAGAAGGACCTTTTTTATATCTGCAAGTTTATGGTAAAAATGAAATTCTCATTCATTTCCATTGCTCTTTTAATCACCTACTGTTAATGACCACTAAGTCACCCAATCTTACAAAAGCAAGCAAGTTTTTTTTTTTTTTTTTTTTTTTTTTCTGGTGAAGTATAGTGATCGTAAATTTCAGAGTGAAAAGCAGAGGCTAAAATAAAAATTTTAGTGGAATTGTCAACTATTGAGATTTCTCAGGTTGAAAATATGTACAAACTACTTTTCCTGCATATCAAAGGAACCCAGTATTGTGACAATGTTTAAAGAAGATCCATGAAGTGATAAACAGACAAAAATGAAATATACATGTCCTCTTGGTTGAGAAAAATCTAAAATTAGTGTTTTCTGTAACTACAGTATCATAGTTTCCTTTGGTAGTATTGACATTTCATAATAAGTGAAAAGGGATAAAGAATAGTACATTGCAAATATATGTATATATTTGTCTACTATAATCTTCAAACAAAAAAATAGCCCACAATTCATGGCTTGGTTGTGCAAAAAAACTCTACTTCTTAGGAATCTCTCATTTGTGTATCAGTGTAGCTTTAATGTAGTTCTAAATATTTCCTAAAGAATTTAGTTGACTAAAACTATATTTGAGAATGGTGATTCAATTCAAGGGGAAAAAAGAATTTAAGCTGTAGACATAACTGAAAGTAGCACAAAAATACTGAAGGCTTTTTTCCTGAGAGCTATTTCTGAATTTCTCAGGACCAAAATCATGAAGCATTTTTAACAATACTAAGATCAAAAATGTTCGTAGAATCTTTTTTATCTATTAGAAAGAAATTATCAACTCAATTAATTTGATAACTTGTATTAAGTGCTTAGAAAAAAATTCAGTAACAAATTAGAAGTACATGATTAAAGCATGATATTAAAATCAAATCAACTTGTAAATTATCTAGTGAATAATGGTTGAGAGGCATTTCAGACTTTCTGGTTCCAACAAATCATGTTGTAACAGTAACTCCCTCCTTCCTCCCTGCCTCCCCTTTTCTAATTCTCCCACAGCTCAGAAAATGAGCTAGAGAACCTGGTATTTATCTTCCAGCATGATCAGCAGTTTTTACTTCTCAATTTCATATGCTATTCTTTATTTGCTACACAGCAAGCTAACTTGTTAGAGATCTTTATCACCAATTCAAAACACTTTGGAAAAGCAAGCTTTGTTTAGTTGACTTTCCTTCTTTGTTCCTAACTGGGCCCAGTTCCTCTGAGGAAGATTGATGAGAGTACAATCAAGGTCTTGAAGTATATCCACAACAGGTATGGGAAATTTACAAACCACTGACAATATGACAGATTTTGAATCATGATTTAGAAGCTAGTTTTTAACTCACATAAGAAACCGGGAATTGAATTTAAATGAAGTCTATTTTCAACCTTCTCTTGGCAAAAATATCCTTGAGTACATTTAACATTCATAGGTTCTGTCATGTAAGCATTTTGTTGTAGGACCTCAAAGTAGCTCTCTATTCAGAACCAAAGGGATCTCCTGCTTTTGCTTACTAATACAGTATTTCTCCACACCACCACCACCACCACCACACCACCATTAAAAACAAAGCATGTCTTTATTCACTAGTTGACAGAAATTTAAAGGAAAAGGCTGCTCTATTGCCTAGAGAGAAAAAAATGCTCATAAAATATAACTAAGATTCTAGTGTGCTTTTTACATAAAGAATACTGGACTGCGTATAAGGAAAAGGTTTCTTCATGGAGTCTGTTCATATTGAGCAAAGAGTTTGAAACCTGCAATTCTACAAGTAAGTGCTATGTTAATCCCAAGCAACCAAAAGGGTTTGATTACATCTGAAATATTAGTTTGGTTTGTACTGTTTATGCTGGTTTTCCTAGACCTGTAATTTAGCAAAGCACGGACCAGTTAATTATGATGAACAATCTGTCTGAAAATGTGAGAAAACTGAGAAATTTTTAAATCCAAGAAATAGAAAATTATATATAGAATATAGCAAAACTTGTTCTACAAGTTGAAAATTGAGTATCGTCACATCAACAGAAAAGGGTAAAAATCTTTTAATCTAGTTACTTAATCAAAACTACAAAAGACTGTGTGAGGAAGAAATAAAAGAAATGCCCTGTAGAAATTTCCAAAAAAAGTTCTGTAAAGGTATAAATATGTAGGGAGTGGGCTAGAGTTTGTAATGCTGAAAAGAAAATCATCAAAATTTAGTTCTTAAAAATATTCATCATGAATGAATTGTAAAGATATTTAATATTTTTTACCCACTTCAATTTTAGTTTTAGATCAGAAAAGGATTATGGATAATACAAATATGAACTATGGGAGGGCAAGCAAACCCCCAATTTAAAACTACTTAAGTTCAGCTAAGTGTAAGTCTAAATATTAAAATCCTATAATTTGAGGGGGTGGGAACAGAAACTTTCCTAAAGATTTTAAATTATCAGTCCCGGAGAGAGAGTCATTAATGATGAATGCTAGGCAAACTATAACAATGCAGCTTGGTTATTAATGGTTTGGGTTTATTGTAATCACATAAGAAAAAAACAATGACTCTTAAGACTTTCAAAATTATTCTAATATATCCCATGGTACTTATGTTGGTATTTCCCAAGGGTATTCCAAGGCTTCCTGGGGTCATCAAGAGCTATATATATATAAACTCTTACCATTAGGGTATTTGTGCTTCTGACAGTGTCTATGTTTTTAAAATTGATAAAACAAAAGTACTTATGATGGCTAATAAAAACAAGCCTTCATCTACTAAGCCAATCATTCAAAGAACCATTTATTGAATTGTTTATTTCATACCTGTGACAATAAAGTGTAGATGACAGAAGAGGAAAATGATGGAATATTTGCTCTTGAGAAGTGGTATATAAATATGGCTTTGTAGAAGCTTCAAAACCTCTGTCTGGAGTATACATAAGTAGAAAATACTACTAGAAAGCAGTTCTAATTAGTATAATGGGGGCAGAATATACCATGAAGTCATTATTAAGAAAATGTGTCATACAGAAAAAGCCGTAGGTCAAAAGATCAGTACTCTGCCATTCCCTAGCTTTGTAATCTTGAGCAAATTACTTAAATTCAATTGGCCCCTGATTATTGTCTGGAAAATGGGAGATATGAACTAGATATGAAGTTCTTAAACTTTGTGTGTGTGAGGAATCCTTGGAAGTTTATAAAATTTATGAATATATCAAAGAAATGTTTTCAAATGCATAAAGTAATGCAATAAATGTGTCAAAAAACATAAGACTAAAAAGAAATCAAATTGAAATAGTTATTAAAATAGTACAACTACTAAATAAGTTCATAAGTCCCAGATTAAGAATTCCTGGACTTGAAGATTTTTTAAAACTTCCTATTACTTATAAGTAAAAGAAAGGAAAAGATTTAAAAGTTATCACAATCAGCAAGGTCATTACATAATTATAACTGGAATTAGGTACAGAAATACTAAAGTTCTTTAAAATAACTTTTTTTGAGAAATGTAACATTACAATGCCTAAATGCCATTATGATCATAATAGCACAAAATCACATAACAGATTTAAACCAAGTACAGCAAAAATCTGAGATTAAAACTTAAGTGATTTAGCTAGTGGTATGTCATATATGTTATAAATTTTGATTAAAAAAGAATTTTTTTTCTCTTTTGCAAATAAATCCTAAAATTTTGGGTTCAATACTTTTGAGGGCTATTTGTATCCAATGCAATGCGGTAAGTAATTCCATATTTTTTTAAAAGTAAATTTTATATATATTACCAAAATTTCTCCTATGTACCATTTCCTTCCCCTTCCCAGAGAGATATTTTATAAAATATTTTTTAGAAGAAAACGTGGTAAAGGAAAAAATATAGCAGAACTGTTAAACACATCAAAAATATATACAATATGCTACCCCCCAAATGCAGGCTTAATGTGTTCATCCCCACTTCCCTATCCACATGGATCCCCACTATTCTTCCCCCCACCTCTGTTTTTCCTTCCCCTCAATTATATCCCAACAAGATAGGAATCCCAAGAAACAGCCTCACAAAATACTTCCATTATCTACTCCCAGTAGCACTAGCCTGTTGGAGGCCATGGCTTGGTCCTTATACTCCTGGCTTTTCTGTTGTCCCCATTCTAACTCTTTTACTCCTGGGTGGAGATGAAGACAAAATGTCTCTGATGTACATGCTTTCCTTCTTGAGATCCCATTTCATGTTTGGCTCCTTGTTGGTTTTCTATGACAGCTAAACTAAAAAATGAAAATGGTTTTTCTCTGTGGCCGAACACTTTTGAAAGGCCATATTTCATGTCACCTTACATGTTTCCTTTCTGACAAGAACCTGATTCCTGACCCCTCAATATCCTGTACCCAGAATCTAGGGACCTATGAACACCACCTCCACATCCCAGCTTAATGTGTTCACCCTATTTCTCTACCCACAGGAACCTCCACCATTTTCCCCCACCTCTGTTTCTATTGTTTTTTTATTAAAAGCTTTTTATTTACAGAAAAAAAAAATATATATATATACAATAAATCATATCTATTTAACTTCCACATTCATACCCACCACTTTTGTAAAGGTATGGAAAGAGGTGTTTTCTCATATCTTTTCTTTGGGCTTATGCTGATTATTTGCAATTTTGCAATATTTACATTCAACTATTTTGTGGTGGTTGTTCTTTTCATTTACATTATTACAATTAGCACAAATTGTTTTTTTGTTTCTGTTTACTTCACTCTTCATCAATTCATATAATTCATTGATGTTCACTTCATATTTGTTGTTTCTCACAAGTTGGTAATATTCCATTACATTCAGGTAACATAATTGGTTTAATCATTCCCTAAACAATGGCCATTTACTTTGCTTCCAGATCTTTGCTACCACAAAAAGTGCTGATATAAAAAGTTTTGACGTTTATGGGGATTTTCTTTTTATCAATGACCACTTTAGGTCTGGTAATAAAATCCTAAGTATAAAAAACATTTCAATCACTCCTCATAATTACAAATTCCTTTCTAAATGGTTATACTATTCACGTGTATTTGTGTTCCATAACACCTTCAACACTAACTTTTTTTCATCTTTTATTGCCCTTGCCAATTTGCCAGATTTCAAGAGTTGTTTTAATTTACATCTACCTAATCAGTGATTTGGAACATTCTTTTACACATGATTATTAATAGTTTTCAATTCTTTTAAAAACTATTTATTCATATTTTTAGACAATTTATCTACTGATTAATAGCTTTTAGTTACATACACAGAGATATACATGTCTGGATATAAAATACTTATTTGAAAAATTTGGTACAAAGTTTTTTATTCCCATTATGCTGTTTCCCTTCTTATCCAATATGCATTTTGTCTGTAAAGATTAAATATATTCAAAATAATATATTTTAGCTTTTATAATTTCCTCTATCTCTTATTTAGATAAGAACACATTTCTTACTCAATTGCTGTGCATGATTTACTCTTCTCTAATTTTTTAATATTATGCTCTTTAATATTTAGGACATACCTACTTATACTATAAGATATTTATCTGACTATTTTTTTTCAATTTTATATTAAGAGTATTTTTTCCAATTACATGTAAAGATGATTTTCAACATTCATTTTTGTAAGATCTTGAGTTCCAAATTTTTTTTCCCTCCTTCCTTACCAAGACAGCAAATAATCTGGCTTAAGCTATATATGTACAATCATTATTCTAAGCTTAATTTCTGCCAAAATGCTTTCCAGCTTTCCTATAAGTCCTTGCAAATAAGAATTATTTCTTAAATGATTTATGCTTTGAGGCTTGTCGAATACAAGTTTAATATTTCTCATTCTATCTAATTCTCCCTTATGTAGCTTGTTCCATACTCTATTTATCTATTCACTAACTACTTAGTAGTTTCATGACAGCAGCTCTCTCATCTACTGTGAGGTCTGAAAATATTATTCTTCCTTCATTACTACTACAAATCTTATGTGTTTTGTAGTTATTTTGGATGGTATTTCTCTATTACTGAATGTCAAATTCTGTTATACAAAATACTATTGACTTTTGTGGTTTGTTTTTTGGAAGTAGTTTTTGTTTGTTTGTTTGTTTTGTAGTTGGCAACTTTGCTGAAGCAATGATCTTTGTTAGTAATTCCCTAAGATTTTCTATGTAAATCTTATCTCAAGCCAACAGGGATGATTTTATGTCCTTTTAACTTATCTTTACATTCTTATTGCTATTGTTAGCATTTCTAGAACTATATCAAATAATACTGGAGAGAATGAACATCATTGCTTTACTCGTATATTTACTGGGAAAGTTTCTAGCATAGCGTGTTTGCTTTTGCTTTTAGATACTTTTAAAACCATGCGCAGACATAAGGTTTTCAGCATAAATGAGTTGTGTATTTTGTCAAAGGCAATTTTTGTACTGATTGAGAGAATCATGGTTTTGAAAATTTCTGTTTTCAATATGATTTTTTTAATATGGAAGTCAATTAACTTTCTCCTAAGAATTTAAATGCTATATAATTTGGTGCATATGCTTCATTCTGATATTAATTTATTGTCTATGGTACATTTTAAAGGTATTTAGTTTCTCAGTTTTACTTTTTGTTGTACTTTTGAGATCTTAAATGCCATCCCTGTGCTTTTTTTTTTTCACCTGAAGTATGACAGATTCTGCTTCATCCCCCTTTTAGACTCTATTTGTATCATTTTGTTTGGAATATACTTCTTATAAACAATATACTGTTGGATTTTAGTTTCTAATATATTCTAATGTCCTCTTCTGTTTTATGGGTGAATTCATTCTATTTACGTTCATAGTTATGATTGTGCATTTCCCTCCGTCATATTATCTTTTCTTCTGTTTCCTACTGTTCATTTGAGAGTTTATTTTGTTTTGAACTAATCTTTCTCTTTATCCTTCCTTGTATTTTTTCTTCTTTCCCTTAGCCACTTTTCCTCCTGTTTCTCCACTGGGCTAAATATATTTTTGGATCCAGATGTGTCTAAATGTACATTCCACTCTCCTTCCAGCAAATCAGACTAAGAGTGAGGTTCAATTATCACCTACTCCTTGCCCCATCTTATTCCCTTCTCCCTATTGTATAGATTTCATATCTGCAACAAAATTAGATTAAATAATTTCCCCTAATCCTCCTCTTAGTTTTCACTCCACTCCCACCAATATATACTTCTTTTCATCCCTTTCCATTCTTTTAAGATCATCCAATTATAACAGAACCATTCCTAGACCATTTAGTTAGACTTTTTTTCTGTGACCCTTGAGGATGACAGAATTCTTGAGGAAAAATTATATCCTCATATAAGAAAGTAAACAGTTTTTTTTTCCTTATTTGATCTTGCTCAATTATATTTACCTTTTTGTTTGTTTGTTTCTCTTGAATTCAGTATTTCTATTTCAAATTTCTATGCAGTGGTGATCTTTTTATCAGGAATTTTTAGATGCCCTCTATTTCATTAAAGATCCATTTTTCCTTCTCCTGTAGGATTATATTCTCTTTTTCTAAGTTATTTTTGGCAATAAGCCTAGATAGTTTGATTTCTGGGTCATATTCTAAGCTCTCTGTTCCTTTATGCTAGTTGCTGGCCTTGGCTCTTTGGAATTTGAATACCTTTTTTTGTGGTTGCTTGAAATATTTTTCTTCTTCTGACCAAGAAATTCTGGATTTGGGACTAAACCATTCCTGGGAATTTTCATTTTGTGGATTATTTTAGGTGACTGGTTAGTTCTTTCTATGTCTACTTTGTTGTTTTAAGAGACCAAGTTAGGTCTGGGTTGTTTTTCTTTTTTAATTTTATTTCTTAAAATATGACATTTAAGTTCTTTTCCCCTTCCAGATGGCTTCCAGATGATTAGATTATTCTCTTTCTGACCTGTTTCATAGGTCACTTATTTTAGCTGAATAATTATATTTTCTTCCATTCTTATTCTTTTGGCTTACTTTAGTATTCCTTGATATCTTATGGAGTCATTAGCTTTTATTTGGTTACTTCTAATCTTAAAGAAGCTATTTTGCCAACATTTTATGCCACTTAACCAAACTGTTAAGTCTCTTTTTTATATCTTTCTTACACAGAACTCATTTCTTTTTCTAAAAAAACAAAAACAAACAACAAAAAACCCCCCCAAAAAAACCCCAAAGGTTTTATTTTTCAAAAATACATGCATAGTTTTCAACATTGACCTTTACAAAACCTTATGTTCAAATTCTTTTCCCTCTCTTACCCCCGATCCAATAAAGCTTCAACATGCTCAATTCTTCTTAATATATTTCCATATTTGTCATGTTATGCAAGAAAAATCAGATCAAAAGGGAAAAAAAACATAAGAAAGGAAAAAGAGCCAAGTAAACAACAACAACAAAGGTGAAAATATCATGCTTTGATCCACATTTGGTCTCCACAGTTCTCTGTCTGGATGCAGATGGCACTTTCTATCACAAATCTATTAGAATTAGGGAGCTAGGTGGTGCAGTGGATAGAGCACCAGCACTGGAGTCAGGAAAACCTGAGTTCAAATCTGGTCTCAGACACTTAACATTTCCTGGCTGTGTGACTCTGGGCAAGTCACTTAACCCCAATTGCCTCAGCAAAAAATAAAAAAAAAAAAAAACACAAAAAGGGCTGCCACAAACATTTTTGTACATGTGGGTTCTTTCCCCTTTTTTATGATCCTTAAGGTACAGACCCAGTAGAGTCACTGCTGGATGAAAGGGTATGCATAGTTTCATAGATCTTGGGCATAGTTCCAAATTGCTCTCCAGAATAGTTAGATCAGTTCACAACTCCATCAACATTATATTGGTGCTTCAGTTTTCTCACATCCCCTCCAACATTTATCATTATCTTTTCCTGTCATCTCAACCAATCTGAAAGGTATGTAAGTGGTATCTCAGAGTTGTTTTAATTTGAATTTCTCTAATCAATAGTCATAAGACTAGAAATAGCTTTAATTTCTACATGTGAAAATTGTCTGTTCATATCCTTTGACCATTTGGGGAATGGCTTATATTCTCACAAATTTTAGTTATATATTTTAGAAATGAGGCCTTTATTAGAAACACTGGATTAAAAAAAAAAAATCCCCCAGTTTTCTACTTCTCTTCTAATCTTGGCTGCATTGGTTTGTTTGTACCACATCTTTTAATTTAATATAATCAAAATTATCCATTCTGCATTTCACAAAATTCTCTATTTCTTTAGAAATCCTTTTTTATCTACAGATTTGAAAGACTATCCCTTCTTCTCCTAATCTGCTTATAACATCATCCTTTATGTATAAATCATGAACCTATTTTGACCTTATTTTAGCATAGAATGTTAGATGTTGGTTAATGTCTTGTTTTTGCCATACTATTTTCCAGTTTTCCCAGAAAGTCTTGTCAAATAGTGAGTTTTTATCCCAAAAGCTAGAGTCTTGGAGTTTATCAAACACAAGATTACTATAGTTTTGTGTATAGTATAGTATAGTCATTGACTATTGTATCTTGTGAACCTAATCTATTCCACTGATTCACTACTCTATTTCTTAGCCAGTATTAAATGGTTTTGATGAATGCTGCTTTACAATATAATTTCAGATCTGGCACAGCTAGGTCACCTTCCTTTCCACTTTTTTTTTTCATTAATTCCCTTGAAATTCTTGATCTTTTGTTCTTCCACGTGAATTTTGTAATTATTTCTTCTAATTTTAAAAATTAATTTCTTGAATGTTTCAAACCACCTCCAATTGTTCACTGAAGAAAGCCATATACACCCAGAGAGAGGGATGCGAAATGTGGACCACAACATAACATTCTCATACTCCTTGATTGATGTTTGCTTACATTGTGTTTCCTTTATCTGATATATCGTTTGTGTAGATAAGATTTTTCTTGCACACCAATGATAAGTTTGGAAATATGTATACATATATTCGATTTGCCAATATTTTAACATAATTAACATGTAGTGGCTATCCTGCCATCTAGGGGAGGGGTGGGGAGTTGGGGGGAAAAATTTGTAACGGAAAGCTATGTAAGGGTTATTGTTGAAGAATTACCCACACATATGTTATGCAAATAAAATAAAAATTTAAAAAAAAAAATTAATTTCTTGGCAGTTTGATTAATGTGGCACTGAAAAGTATATTAATTTAGATAGAATTGTCTTGGTAGGTAGACTCCCAAATATTTTATATTTTCTAGTTTTTTAAAATGGAATTTCTCTATCTTTTGCTGCTGGATTCTGTTGGTTATGTGGGTTTGTTTTCTGTCCTATAATTTGCTAAAGTTGTTAATTGTTTCTAGTAATTTTTAGTTGATTGTCTAAGATTCTCTAAGTATATCATCATTTCATCTGGAAAGAATGATAATTTTGTTTTCTCATTATCTACTCTAGCTCCTTCAATTTCTTTTTTTTTTCTTATTGCTAAAGCTAATACTTCTAGTACAATATTGAAGAGTAGTAGTAATAGGCAACCTTGTTTCATCCTTGATCTTATTGAATGCTTTCAGTTTGTCCCCATAGTTTTGCACAGATGCTATTTATCATGTCAAGAAAAACTCCATTTATTCCTGTGCTCTCTAGTGTATTTTTTCAAATGCTGTTTTTGCATCTATTGATGAAACCATATTATTTTGCTAGTTTGGTTATTGATATATTCAATTTTGATAATAGTTTTCCTGATATTGAACTAACTCTGCATTCCTGGTATACATCCTACTTGGTCATAATGTATCACCCTGGTGATAAGGTGCTGTAATAACTTATTTAAGATTTTTGCATCAATATTCATTAGGAAAATTAGTCTATAATTTTTGTTTTGTTTTGGCCCTTCCTGGTTTAGATATCAGCACCATATCTGTGTCATAAAAGGAATTTGGTAGGACTCTTTCTATCCCTATTTTTCCAAAAAGTTTGTATAATATTGGAATTAATTGTTCTTTAAATGTTTGGTAGAATTCACTTGTAAATCCATCTGGCCTGGAGATTTTTTTCTTAAGGAGTTCACTGATAGCTTGTTCATTTTTTTTTTCCTAAAATGGGACTATTTAAGTAATTTATTTCCTCCTCTATTAATCTGAAAAATCTATATTTTTGAATTAGTATTCATCCATTTCACTTGTATCACCAGGCTTATTGGCATACAGTTGGGCAAAATAACTCCTAATTATTGCTTTAATTTTCTTTTCATTGGTGATAAGTTCACCCTTTTTCATTTTTGATACTATTAATTTGATTTTCTTCTTTCTTTTATTCTAATCAAATTGACCAAAAATTTATCTACTCTGTTGGATTCTCCTCCTCCCCCTCACAAAACCAACTCTTAGTTTTGTTTATTAGTATAGCAGTTTTCTTACTTTCAATTTTATTAATTTCTCCTTTGATTTTCAGAATTTCTAATTTGGGTGTTAAATGAGGAAGTTTTAATTTATTTTTTCCCTCTAGCTTATTTAGTTGCACGCCCAATTCATTGATTTTGTCTTTCACTATTTTATTCATGAAAATATCTAGAGATGTAAAATTTCCCCTAAGAACTGCTTTGGCTGCCTTTGGTATATTCGCTCATTATCACTCTCTCGGATGAAATTATCGATTGTTTCTATGGTTTCTTGTTTCACTCACTCATTCTTTATAATTAGATTATTCAAGTTTCCAATTAATTTTTTAATCTATTTTTTCATGGCCCTTTATTACAAGTAATTTTAATTGCCCCATGATCTGAAAAAGATGCATTTCCTATTTCTGCCTTTCTGTATTTGTTTGTGAGGTTTTTATGCCCTAATCTGTGGTCAATTTTTGTGTAGGTGCTAAGTCCTGCTGAGAAAAGGATATATTCCTCTAAATTCCCATTCAATTTTCTCCAAAGGTCTAGCATACCTAACTTTTCTAAAATTCTATTAACCTCCTTAACTACTTGATTATTTTAGGGTTGGATTTATCTAGTTCTAATAAAGGGAGATTGGGATCTCCCACTACTATGGTTTTGCTGTCTATTTCTCTCCTCTAAGAATTTGGATGTTTTACCACTTGGCGCATATATGTTTAGTATTGATATTAGTTCATTACCCTTGATACATTTTAGCAAGATGTAGTTTCCTTTCTTATCTCTTTTAATTAGATCTATTTCTGCATTTTTGCTTTTGCTTGATCTGAAATCAGGATTGCTACTGCCCCCCCCCTTTTTTTACTTCAGCTGAAGCATAATAGATTGTGCTTCAGGCATTTATCTTTACTCTCTGTATTTCTCTATTTCAAACGTATTTTTTGTAAAGAACATATTGTAGGATTCTGGCTTTTAATTCACTCTGCTATCCACTTGGTTTTATGGGAGAATTCATCCCATTCACATTCAGTTAAAAACATTAACTTTGTATTTCCTGCCATCTTATTTTCCCCAAGTTATACTTTTCTATCTCCTTTCACCCTTTCCCTTCTCACCAGTGTTTTGTTTCTAATCACCATCTCCCTCAATCTGCCCTCCCTTTTTTCAGCCCCCCCTTTTTTTATCCCTTTCCCTTTTTACCTCTTTCCTTCTTTCTATTAGCCTCTCTTTCCTTTCTCTCTTCTCCTCCTATTTCCCTGAGAGCGGACAAATTTCTATATCAAACTAACTATGTATGATATTCCATCTCTGAGCCAAATCTGATGAGATTAAGATTCAAACAATGCTTATCCTCTTCCTTTCTTTCCTTCAACTATAATAAGTCTTTTGTGCCTCTTCATGTGATGGAATTTACTCAATTTTGCCTCCTCTTTCCTCTTCTCCCAGTACAATCCTTTTTCCACTTGTAATATCTTTTTTATATCATCACATTAAAGTCAACTTATACCAACACCCTCTAACTATACCCTTCCTAACTGCCCTGAGAAAGGGACAGTTCTCAAGAATTACACATATCATCTTCCCATGTAGGGATGTGAACCTCTTAACCTTTAAAAAAACCAAAGTTTATTTCTCTCTTTTTATATTTTTATGCTTCTTTTGTGTCTTATATTTGAAGATCAAATTTTCTATTCAGTTCTGGTATTTTCATCAAAAATGATTGAAAATTCTTTATTTCATTGAATATCCATCTTTTCCCTTGAAAGATATTGCTTAGTTTTGCTGGATAATTGATTCTTGCTTATAATCAAAGTTCCTTTGCCCTTCAGAATATCATATTCCAGGTCTTTCCATCCTTTAAAGTGGAAGCTGTTAGGTCTTGGGTAATCCTGATTGTGGCTCCTTGATATTTGAATTGTTTCTTTTTGGCTGTTTACTATACTTGAAAGATATTGTCCAGTCTCTCCTCTCTCTCTTCCCCCCCCTCCTTCCTTCTCTCTCTCCCCATCATAGTTTTCAGGTAGCTAAATACAAATCTTATCCAATCTAATATAAATTAGATTGTTTTTCTTTGATCTATTTTTCCAGGTCAGTTGTTTTTACAATGAGGCATTTACATTTTCTTCTATTTTTAAAAAAAAAATCTTTTGGTTTTGCTTGAATGATTCTTGTTGTCTCATTGAGTCATTCAATTCCATTTATCCAATTCTAATTTTTACTGAATTATTTTCTTTTTTTCCCCCTCTTTTTACATTTGCCCAATTGTACTTTTAAAGGAATTGTTTTATTCATTAGATTTTCCCCTATTTCATCAATTCTTTTTTAAAGAAGTTGTTCTCTTTTTTTCCATTTCATTAATTCTGTTTTTCAAAGACTTGTTTTCTTTAGTATTTTTTCCATTTCATTAAATTTATTTTTTTGAGTTGTTTTCTTCAATCAATTTCTGTGTTTCCTTTTCTAAACTCTCCTTCAAAGGTCTCATTTCTTCTCCCCATTTTTCTTCTCTTTTTTAAGATCCTTTTTGAACCCTTTCAAGAGAGTGTTCTAAGCTGGAGATCAGTTCATATCCCCCTGTGAGGTTTTACCTGGAGGTATTTTGCCTCTTCTGAGTTTGTGTTCTGCTCTTCCCTGTCTACATAGTTGCTCTCTATGGCCAGAGTTCTTTTTGCTTTTTTTTGCTCATTTTTAAAGGTTGAGGTCTGCACCCAAGGCACAGGGAGATTGTTCCAAGATTCTTCTACAGGTTGACAAGGACTTCTCACTGACAGCACCGGGTCTGGTGTTGCTTCAGGCTTCCCCACTGCAATATGGGCTGGTCAAGTCCAGCTTTTTTATGTTTGGGTTCATGGGCTCACTATTTGCCTGCTGTAGTTGTGTTGGAGGTCTCACAACTGGCCTGCTAATCCACTGGCCTTGTGAATCAGAGACACAGTAGCCAATGCTATTTTAAGACTCCTGTATTGTGAGACTCCTGCTAGATTCCCTGTGCCAGGCCTCTCACCCTGGGCCTCCTTGCACCATGCTTGCACATAGCACTTTTCTAATTCTCTACTCTATTACTTTCATTTGTTTTTTTTTTAAATAAAGCTTTTTATTTACAAAACATATGAGTGATTTTTCTACATTGACCTTTGCAAAAACTTTTTTTCCCAAGCTTTTCCCCTCCTTCCCCCCACCCCTTACCCCTAGATGACAAGTAATCTAATACATGCTAAATAGGATAAATTATATGACAAATACAATACATGTATACATATCTATAGTTATCTTACTGCACAAGAAACATCAGATCTAGAAAGAGAAGAAAAAAAAACAACCTAAGAAGGAAAACAAAATGCATTTCATTTGGTTTTTAAAGTAATTCCCCCACACACACACTATTTAAAACACAAACAAAAAAACCCCCAACCGTTTCCAGGGATTCTTATTGGGCTTATGTCCAAACTATGTTTTTCTTTGAAGCTTTGCTTGTGGATGTTTTATAGTCATGTTCTTCTAAGTGTGTATCTTGACCTGTCTTGTCACTATAATATCTCTTGAAGGTAGGATTATGTTTTTGTTTGCTCATTCTTCCACGCTGCTTTGTGATTTTGAACTTTACATTAGGGCTAGGTTCTGCACACTTCTAGGAAATTATCTGAACTAAGGATTTATCTTCTTTCTGGGAATGTTGAACATCATTATTTTAAGATCTCAAGCTCAGCTCAAACTGATGACATGAAAAGTGATGTGATCCATGGAGAAGTATACTCATTACCTTCCTATTCTAAGCTCTGCAAGTTTATGACCTAGGTAGGTGTCCGAAGTCATTGCAGTAGACTGGTGTTGGACTCAGACACTATCAGACAACTGAAGCTCAACAATTTCATAGAGAATGAATTGCAGGCTTCCCCCTGTCTGGGATTCCAGTCTTGGTTATTCTATTTTAGGCTTTAGCCAAAGCTGAAAGATAGAACTGCGTTTCTGCTCTGCTCCTGAGGTCAAAGCCACATGGCTACTATTTGCTTGTGAAGTTGTTCTTTACTCAATAAATGGGGTCCATGACTAAGACTACTTACTCCTCTCTGCTACCCCTAGGCCTGAGTTCCTATCTTAGTTCCCTTGGATTTGTGACTCAGAACTGGGTAATGAACAACAGAGCTCAAATACCTCTTCCTGGTCTAGCATACAATCTGAGGCTTCTCTCAGTCTTTTGGGACTAAAATGATCTATTCAGCTGTCCTTGGCTAGACTTCTACTTTAGTGCCACAGATCTGTCTCCACTCCACTGATCTGGGCTAGAAAAATCATTTATGGTTATTTTTTCTTAAATTTTCCAAACAGGATTCATTCTGGAGAATTTTCTAGAACTGTGTGAAGGTATGGTTGGGAAGCCAGTCTGTATTTCTGTTATTCTGCTATCGTAGCTCCCCAGAAAACTTATTTTAAAAACTAATTTTAGGGATTTATTTTATTAAGGTACAGATAATAATACTTAAGATAGCAGCATAAATAGATCTCATGCCCACAAATTTGAGCTATGAAGTACATGAGATGAATCTAAGTAAACAACAATAGCTTAACTTCTTCAGGAGATTTGAGCAGATGCAATTTTAATAAATAAAGTATTAGTTTAGGAAAGTATATCACATATAAAATAAATGTTATTGATAGCTTTTATACCTAGATTTCCCAATATATCCTTCCCCTTCCCAGAGAGCTATTCTTCATAAAGAAAAATAAAAAAGGGGAGAAAAACAGTTCAACAAAACCAACCTATACATTGAAAAAAATTTTACATGGTCTGTAGGGTACCACACCCATAATCTTATCCCTCTGCAAAATAAAGTAGGGAAGAGCCTTCTTTTTGTACAGTTGAAAATAGTGACAGAGAACTCCCCTAACTAAAAGACAAAAATCCAAGAGTAAATCCAGTACTTTGATTTATATACATTTAATTCTTTAATAGAATACAGCTTTCCTCTGAGAATAGTAAACATATCTTGAGCTTGAAGAAAAAGCAAAGAAGGCATTACTTCTCTGAAGTCTACACCTTGAATATTCCTTCATGTAAGCATGAAAAGGAACCATCTGAGAGCTATGTAATCTCCCTTCTCAGCTGTTTTAAGAGTGCTCACTCATTCACTGCAGGGTCACATTAAGATGTGCCTTCAGATAAGCTCCAACTATAAATGTAAGTAATTTTATTCACTCATTCCTCCTTCCTTTCCATTTCCCTGATTTCCATTACTCATCTGCAACTATTTTTTTTTTCCTCTTGTACAGAGCCAGTTACAATCTTCATTGAAACAACTGCAGTTTATTGGACAGTGCCTACCAGAGAGGATCGGGCAGACAAAAGGAGACAGACAGATCAACATTATGGCATCAGCAGGTCTACAGCTCATTGCTTTGGTTCTAGCCTTATCTGGCATTTGTGGCATAATTACAGCCACACTATTGCCAAACTGGAAGGTAAATGTAAATGTGGGCTCAAATATCATAACAGCTATTATTCAACTTCAAGGGCTGTGGATGGATTGCACATGGTTCAGCACCGGGATGTTCAGTTGCACACTGAAACACTCAATCCTATCCCTCCCTGTCTATGTGCAGACTGCGAGGACCACCATGGTATTGTCTTGCATCTTCTCAGCTTTGGGGATTTTCATTTCTACAGTTGGCATGAAATGTACACGTTTAGGAGGGGACAGAGAAACCAAAAATCGTACTACTTTTGCTGGAGGAGTATGTTTTATTCTCTCAGGAATATCTGGTTTAATACCTACATCATGGTACATGAAGGAGATCATTTCAAATTTTGGGGATCCAACAATCCCAGAGCACAATAAGCATGAACCTGGAGGAGCTATCTACCTTGGAATTATTTCAACAGTATTACTACTTGTAGCAGGTGTGATTTTCTGCACTTCCTGTTTAAAAAGACATCAAGAAGCTAGGCACTATCCTCCCACACAGCAGGATATCTTAACTACTCAGTCAGAGAACAATGTAGGCTATAACCTGAAGGATTATGTATAAATTATTATGTACTATAGATGGTGAATGAAATACTAGAAATGTTTATTTTTTTTAACTTTAGACTGAAAATAAATCAAAATCATATCTAACTGTCTTCATTAGATCTTATAGTGTATTTCTATTAAGGCATTTTATATCACAATTTTGTTTTTAAAACTGGTGGCTACTTTAACATTTAATACTCAAGGTTTATTTGAAAAAACACTATAAAGCAATTGGCAGCTTATTAATGTTACAGCTTACTTCTTGAAACATTCGTTTAAAGTGGATTAACTACATTCCGAAATGTGTGTTTTGATGTTTTATTTTGAGTATTCAACTGGACTAAAATCCAGACTAAAGCTCTATGTCCTGCTTTTAACCAAAAGCAACATCTGTTTTTGCTTTCTAATTCTCTAACACCATGGTTACTCAGTCCTTTTTTTTTTTTTTTTTTTTTTTGAGCCACAATATATAATAACATGTTAGGAGCTGAGGAGCTGTCATTACCATTCAGATATTGCCAAAAATGTCCCTCCCAGCCCCTCCTGCTGTTCAGTATCTTTGGCCCTCTTTTTCTTTTGCATTTCAAAGGAAATGTTTACATAAGTTTCTAACTGTTGCTAATCTTTCAGCCAAACAGTTCAGGCTATCTGAGAACAAATTGGTAAATGTCATAAGAAGAAAGAAAATATGTAAGACTTTTAACCTACTGAATATAAGCTTTATGATAACAATATAGGAAAAAATTATATGACTATCCTTCCTACTGCCATATCTCTCAAGATGTGAGATCTTTGGAATGTATTTTTAATTTCCTTCCAATCATTTAGATTTTCTATTTTTTTCATTTGATCTAAGATAAATTGTCATATATGTAGACGATAATGGTTTATTTTCAAATTCTTTGCCTTTTTTTTTCCAGGCATGATTTAAGTAGACTAGGGGATTATTTTCCTTTAAAAACTACCTTCACTACAATAACTAAAATGAAAGTGTTTTGAATAAAAGAAACCACTGTGTTTTGGTCCAAATCTGTAATAGTATAGGGAACTCCTGATAAGGCTTCCTCTATCAAAGCCAATCACAGCTGTTCTGCAATTTATAATAATCTCTCAAAGGGTTGGCATGAAGGCACTGAGAGGTTAAGTGACTTACCTAGAATGATACTGCCAAAATGTGCCAAAAGCTGGCTCCAACCTTGTCTTCCTGACTTCTCTCACTATAGCACTTTGTTTCTTCTAAATCTAAGGTTATCAGATATCAAATTCTAATCAAGAAGAGAAAAAAATCTGCATATATCTGTTTAGGTAGAAAGCAAACTTAGGACAGTTTTAATTTGTAGTAAAGTTGATATGTGTTTGTATGTATGTGTGTGTGTATATATATATATATGTCAATTATATAAATCAAGTAATATAACTTTCCAATTATCTTAAAGTGCTAACTAAAGTATTTGTTTTTGTTACTTATTAATAATATATATTCATTAATTTATGATATAATGACTTACGAGTTACTAATATAGTAATGTTGTCCTTAGAAATAGTAACTTTCATATGTTGCTAAAAAAATAAGATTTTTGTATATACAGGGGAAACTAATTTTCAAAACTATTTTACTGGGCATATTAATACATATTATCAGCATTATAGTGAAATTTTTCAAGGAAATAACTAAAGTAAAGAAAAATTATTTCATGTGAAAATCACAGATGGTTCTATAGCTGTTCAATGTTTTTAGTTTAATTGTTCATGGTCATCATTTTCTAAATGAGCAATTGAATCTAAAGAAATACTATAAGACAAAAATATTAATCTGATACTTTGCATGGTAGCTGGAATAATTTTGCTTCAATATGTTTTCTTTGCTTAAATGTGTTTAGATTTACATTGATAAGCTATCAAACGTACTAACAGAATGGAAAAATGCTTTATATAATCAACCAAATTAATGCAAGAATTAAATGCCCTGTCCAGCACCAGTCTTTATTAGAGGAAGGACATAATCACTTAAACTGATGCAACTATTAACCTAAGAAGAGCTTTAATATGCAAATTACGTACAAAAGAAATTTAGGAGACCACATCCATTCAAAAGTCTTCTTTAATTTAAATTAACTGTTACACATTCTGAAATAGCATTTTATTTTTCCTATGGACTGGGATAATTTGTATTTTAGCTTTAGAGGTTTTTCTTAGAACTCCTGCTGAATTGTAGAAAGTATGAAGGCATGAATAAAATAAGATGATTCTGATCACAAGTTAAGTAGTAATCAGCAAAGGTATTAACATTAACATAAAATTGAAAGCAAGGTTTGCTAAGAATAAGCCAAAATGGATATCCACTTCAAATCAGCATGGCTTTACTATCACGACAAAGAATGAAAATACTATTCATTTCAAGTGTGTATTGCTTTATTTTCAGAAGGAACTAAAAGTTAAGTTTTAGAGAAAAACATTCTTTGTACATAAGCTCATAGATTTATAGCTGGACAAGGGATCTTAAGAGTTCAAACTAATAAATAAGACTGTGTCTCAGGGTAAATGGAATAAAGCTAATTTACAAGAGGGAGAGGCCAGAATTCTTAATTCTTTTTTGTTTCCAATCGTTTTTTTGCCTTTAGACTGAAAACAAAACAATGATAGCTAATATGAATAAGGTGGTAATAGGCGAACTCAGTTGCCCTAATTAAAATAAAGGCACTAGGCCATGAGGAATTATATCTTTAGGAACTGAAAGAATAGGCAGATGTGAATGGCACTGACATTGATATCTGAAAGATGGTAGAGAGTGAGATATAATGACATATATAGGACTGGAGATGGGCAAACGCTGTCTCAGTTTTCTAAAATGGAAGAGGAGAAAGTCTGCAAACATTAAGTTGAAATTTTATTCCTGGCAAAATCTTAGAACATTATTATTTTTAAAAGATTAATTGTGAACATGAAAGAAATATTACAAAGATCAGCACTAAGAATAATAGGTCTAGGCAAACTAGCTTTCTTTCCCCTTTTAAAAACAATTTTACTAAACTAGAAAATCAAGGAAATGTTTTGGATAGTTTATGTAAATTTAAATATGTTATGGTCTTTCATACTATTCTGGTAGAAAAGATGTACAAATGCAAGCTACATGATGATGGTATAATTAGAATTCAAAACTAGGCAAATTGATGGATATGAAGAATAGTCATTAATAGATTTCAACTTGAAAAGAGGTCTCTAATGGAATATTTGGCATTGTGTTTTTCATTTTTAACAGACTTGGATAATAATGTAGATGGCACACTTATCAAATTTACATAAGACAAGTTAATATTCTGGATACTAATATCAGAATCAAAAAAAGGATGTGCACAGGTTATAGTACTGAGCCGAAAGTAACAAGATGAAATTTAATAGGGACAAATATAATATTTTAGATTCATATTCAAAGAAAATGGCCTTAGACATTTTTCTAAAAACAAAAACAAAAACAAAAAACTAAGGAGTGCAATATAGCAGCCAAAAACTTTAATGTAATCTTGGACTGCATCTACAGGGATACTGTTGTTGGTATTCAGTTGTTTTCAGTCATATCCTACTCTTTGCAACCCCATTTAGCATTTTTCTTGGCAAGGATACTGGAAAAGTTTACCATTTCCCTCTCCAGCTCATTTTACAGATGAGAAAACTGAGGCAAATGAGATTAAGTGACTTGCTGAGGTTCACATAGCTAGGAAGTGTCTGAGGACAGATTTGAACTCAGGAAGATGAGTTTTCCTGATTCTAGTCCCAGCATTCTACCCACTGTGTTACCCAAGTGTCCACTTCACAGAAATACAAATTCAAGAAATAAGGAAGAGTCCCATTATACTTTGCCATGGTCAAAAATCATGTCAGGTATGTTCATTTCAAGGTACCATAACCATAATTAAGGAGGGTATTGACATTCCAAAGAGCATTTACAGGAGGGCAACAAGGATAATAAAGACTTCTGTAAAAATAAAAATCCTGAGAAAACTCAGGGACAACATAATAGCTTTATTTAATTATTTCAAGAGATGTTATATAGAATAGGGAATAGATTTGTTCTGTTTGATCCCATTATAAACAATGGATGGAATTTTCACAGAGGCAATTTTAGACTTAATGTTAGGAAAAGCTTCTTATTAGGGCCTTCCAAAAATAGAATGAGTTGCTTCAAGAGGTAATGGGTTCTATCTCCTCAGAACTCTTTGGACAGAGGTTAAATGACCACTTGTTGGATAAGTTGTAGTAGATAATTCTTTTTTGGGGTTACTGTTGACTAAGTGTATCCTACAGTCCTTTCCAACTCTAAAATTCTGTGATTTCTAATTTTAACACATGCAAGAGCTATTGAAGCTGCTTCACCCACTGAAATCTTTTATTTAAGCAAAAATTAAAATGTACTCTTTTAAATTATCCATAAGTATACTCAACAGTTTACTTAAATGAAGAATATCATTTTGTTTTATAATTATGCTCAATTAAGGAGTTATATTAATATTTCACAGAAAACAAAAAGAAAAGATATATTTAACTATAGGAATGTTAACTATAGTTAATATTAAAATGGTAAAAAGGCTGTAAAATAAGATTGATGTTATTTAAGATGTTAACATTTTATATTTGTCAAAACTTTAAAATGTTTTGCTAAAAGCAAATTTAATATTATGAAGAGCAAACCATGACTCAGATAACAAACTTTATAGGCACATCTATTTCAGCTTTGTCATTTATCAGTATTACTTGTTAAAAAGAATGAGTGAATTAATTCGTTTATTTATACAATGTTTAGGGAACATTTACTATGTAAATAGCATTCTACATGCATAACATATGGACATATCTCTTAAGGATTTTAAAATAATGATAAGCAGAGAAAATATTCAAACGCAAATAAAATGTTTAAATAGTAATTCAAAGTAGAATGACTATAGATGCATTTGTAAAAGGGGAAAGCACCTACCAATTAAAAGGTATACTATACACAAAAATAGGTAAAAGCATGCATTTTAAATCAATTACATTGAAAATGTCTTTATTAAGTACTATATTGTAGCGTCCAGCACAAGGCCTGGCAAAAAGCAGGGACTTAATAACTTACTATATATGAGGCACTTAATTTATGAAGAAATGATGAAATAGCCATCAATGTGGTTAATAAAAGAAAACATATAATTCCTTCCCAAAAGATATTTTTCAAGATTACAATTTATCTCCCAGGAGATGAAATGCTAATAGAACTGATAAAATTTAATTCAGTGACAAGTTTAACATTTTTTGAACACCTCCTTTTAAAAATTCTGAACTGGATAAACAGAAGCCAAATGCTGAGGTTTTTTAACTCTGACATCTATTCTAAGGAATACTTTGACAAATTTAGATGATAACAAAGACTTTGACTAATATAATTTCCTATAACAAGATAAATTGAATTGTGTGTGCTATTGAAAATAGCACACAATAAAAAGAACACATGCTTTATCTGAATAAAATCAAAAATTAGTACACAGTACTAATAACTTCCTCTAACAACGACTACTTTTTTTCTCCACTAAAATGAACAGTCCCATTCTACAACTATAAAAGCAACATTGGTTACAAAGGTAAAGAGGCCTGAATATGAATTCAAAGGACGGGAAGGCTTTGCCATATTTTATGAGAAAGAGAAAGACTTAGGTTAAGTCTACTTTCTCATCTATAAAATGAAGAGGATAATAATTGTTCCATCTCTCCCAGAAGTAGTATGATCTAATGAACAAAAACTCAGCTTCAAAGCCAGGAAGACCTAAGCTCAGTTGCCACAAGTGATACCTACTTGTCTACTCAACCCAGACAAGTTACAATCTCTCAGTGCTCAAGGCAACTCTCTTAGATTATAAATATAAGAAGTGATTACCTACACTCTCCTAATGAAATCACAGGTCTAGTCCTTTACTAAGCATTATTCAGAAAAGTGTTTCATAAATTATAAACACTATATAAATTTCACCTATTATTATAATCATTAGTTACAGCAGAGGTGTCAGAAACTCCTGAGTAGGATACAAACCAGATTGAAATGTAATTGTGAAATGTTTAAGAAAATAAAAATATTATACAACAGAGAAGTATTAATTTGTAGTATTTTGAAGTCTGTATGTCAAGGATCTATTTCTATTTTAGAGTTCAACAATACTAAGTTATAGCTTCTAAATAGATCATAAATGATAAATGAATACCCATGGGCCAATTATCAATCTAATCTTAATATTTTGTCTATATGGAGAATCCCTCCAATTATGCAGGTCACAAACTACACATTCTCATTCTTCTTGTCTAGATCTCTTCATAACACCCATGCAGACAATCTAGCAAATGTGCTGGAGATGACTTCAAGAGTATGAGGAGCAGCCTTTAGACTGTCCTTTAGTCACTACTTTCACTAGATGACCAGTACATAGGTCCTACAAAGGTACTCATATCCTACGTCTTTTATAGTTCCAAATTATTTTGGATATTTATGCTGCCTATAAGTCACCAAATATGAGTTACAAATAACTTGAATCACCCAGATAATGAAGAGAAATTCAACTATAAAAAAACCTAGCATTAAAAGTTAGTGACATATGGTGGCAGCGTGGAACAGTTACTTTGCTAAACTTTATATTTCAGATCTCTAAGTGTGAATGAATTTCTAATTCTTTCACATTAACTATTTTACAGCAATTCACCAAGGATCAAACAAGTCATTTGTTCCTCATGGACATAAGTATTTTGCTTTTTTTTTTTTTTTTTTTTTTTTGCTGAGAACTATTGCGTCTATAATTTAGTACTTTCAACTCTATAAAACATCAGCATTCAAAATCTAAAAGTTAACAACCACCTACATAATAAGTTACTCTTAAAATAAGATCTGTTAAAAAAACAAATCAAGTCGCTTTGATAAAATGAGTTATCTGCTTAAATACAACTTTACTTGGAAGGCTAACCAAAAAAATCAACATGATACATTGTTGATTGAGATTTATTTTCCTGAGAAAAAATATATATCTCAATCATGACAAGGATTAAATATATATGTTACAGTTTTTATCTTTTAAAAAAGAAAATAAAATTGAAGGATCTAATCTGCATGCTTGTGGAAGTTAGATTCTAGAGTCAGATTTCCTAAACTGAACTCTCTCTTCTAATAATAATTGCAATTAAAAACTTACCTCTGGTTTGGGAACAAAAGCCCGACCTGGAATAGTAAAGGAATGCTGAACCTTGCAGAGATACTGGGCCATGATAGAAAGTCGACTTCTTTGTTTACTTCCTGTATTGGCAATCAGTCTCTAAGAAAAAAAAAAATTATTGCTATATAATAATAAAATCAGTCAGTCAAAATGGAATAAAAATTTGATTATTTATGTGCACTTTGTGAAAAACTACTGACCAATTTGGAAAAAAGAGTAGATGCTTTAAGGTTTGAAGATCTCTTTACAAATAGAATCTCATTTTATCTTCATAACAGCCCTGAGAAGTAGGTGTTGTTATGACCTACATTTAACATGAGGAAATTGAAGTACAAGTTGTGATTTGCTCAGAACCACAGAACTAGTGTGTGTCTGAGACTGGATTTGAATTCAGTTCTATTTTCCTGACTCCTGGTCCAATGTGCTACCTAGATGTCTAAATGCTTGATGAGCCATTATAATATTTCTGACAGTGATGACTTACCTTTTTCTACTAATACTCTCTCTCCTTTGCCTTCTGAAAAACTAATTTTGCTCAGTTCTCCTCCTATCTAATGCTTCTTTCTTAGGCTCATTTGCTATATTTTCATTCATCTCATAACTACTAACTAAGCCTCTGTCCTGAACCATTTCCTTTCCCTTTCTATGCTCATGATATCTAATCTATGAATGTAATTAATTCCATGTGGGTTAACTTTTCTTTGAACTACTGCTATAGTCAGCTAACTGCCCAGCTATCCCTCTTAATGGCTTCCTGTTGCTTCTAGAATAAAATACAAAAGCCTTGGTGCCTACTGCTGTTTTTGTTCAAATCATTCCCCTAATCCATTCACTCCATTCCATTCAAACTGCCCTTCTCACCATATGTCAAATCACCACATCACATCTCTTTCACTGTGTCTTTGTACAAATGGTCCCCCCATCCTTGATGCTTCCATTTCCTTTAAGGGTCAGTTCAGGAATCACTTTCTATGTGAAACCTGACCTGATCCTTCTGGTTCTTTTAGAGGCAGCTACTGGTAAATTAGACAACGCTGGTCCTGGAATCAGGAAAGCCTGAGCTCAAATCTAGCAGCAGACACTTGTGAACTGTGGGATCCCATGCAAGTCCCTTTAACTTCTGTTTGCTTCAGTTTCCTTCCCAGGGATGTTGTGACGATCAAGCAAAACAATATATGTAAAATATTTAACACAATACCTGAGACAGAGTAGGCATTTAATAAATCTATCCTCCCTCCTTCCCTATGTTCCTTCTTTCTTCCCTCCTTCTTTCCTCCCTCCCTCCGTCTTTCCTTTTCTTCCTCCCTCCTTTCCTTCCTTCTTCCCTCCTTCCCTTTCCTTTCTCCTTTCCTTCCTTCCTCCTTCTCTTACTTTCTTCCTTCTTTCCTTCCTTCCTTCCTCCCTCCTTTTTCAAAGTTTCTTGTATTAATTCTTTATCCCCAGGATCCAGTGCACTGCTTAACAGAGTAGATACTTAATAATTTTTAATATTTAACTGAATATTTTAAAAATACATTGTACAGCTATTGTCACAATCTCTCAGCACTCTTAACTTGCTAATTATTACTGCACAGAAGGTTCCAACTTGCATTGAGAGAATTTCCTCATCTCAAAATTCATTATACTAATGAAATCATAGGTCTAGTCTACATTCCCTATCCCTAAACCTAGTAAAATCATTAGCTTCTCATACCCCAGAAATATAAGCCTTTTGTGGAGCTAAAAACTTACCACTTTTTGAATCTCTGCTTACTTTCTCCATTTTGGATCTAAGTATTTCTAAGATATATAACAAACTCCTTGTCTTCTTAAGCACATTACACTGAAGATAATTTATTTTTTCTAAATGACAAAGTCTGTCTGTCTATCTATCTATCTATCTATCTATCTATCTATCTATCTATCTATCTATCTATCTA
>JAJPUD010007002.1:92490-116961 GCA_023553655.1 Myrmecobius fasciatus
CTATCTATCTATCTATCTATCTATCTATCTATCTATCTATCTATCTACCTATCTATCTGCTATTATCCTGCATTGTAATATAGAGATGTATCCATAATCCACTATAATATATAAACTTTTTTGAATGAGTGAACTATTATTCTTTTTTTTGTTGTTGTTCAAACCTGTAATTCTATTGATATAGGAGAATACTCAGTGATGAAATTTCCTGTAATCAAGCAACTCAACAATTAAAAGCTTCAGAGTGGCTCAAGACTCTGAGCAATTCACAAATAAGTGCCATGTTCAAGATCACACTGCCAATATGTGTCAATGTGGGGCTTTCAATCCAGATCTTTCTCTCTCCACTATGCAACCCTGTCTCTATAACAGAATAGAGCAACTAATTTATAATTAAACAAAAATAATACTACCGACAAAAAAAACATACTGCGACCATAAAGGACAACTAAGAAAAGTACAAACTCCAATGTAAAGAAAAAAAATTGAGAAAATAAAAGGAATCAACAGTTATACATATAGATAGATTAGATACTTATTAGTATCTATTTACACATATATACACAGATATATAGATATATACATGTATATGAACATATGTGTATATGTACATGCATATCTTTATATATGAATGTACAAATGTATTATCATTGATTTTTAGAGTGCTTGGTTTTAAAGAATTCTCTTTAATAAATTAGGAAAAACATATCTACTATAGAACCATAAAAGCAGAAAAAAACATCAAAAAGTACAATTAAAATGCAGGTTCTAGAATATTCTTAGTATATCTCATGATGGAATTTAAAAATTAAATTAGCTAGAGTTAAAGAGTATCAGAACTGCAAGGTACTTTGATAATCACTTGAGCCCAACCTAGATCTGAAGATTCTTTCCTAAAACATACTCAAGTAAGTAGTTACCTACTTGAGAGCTTTCAGAGAAGAGGATCTCTCAAGGTAACACACTCCACTTAAGCACAGTTTTCTTTTCCTTGTATTGAGCCAAAATCTACCAATTGACAATTTTTCTAGTATTCTATGTTCCATTTTCTGGAGCTAAAGAAAATAAATTAATCCTCCTATATGACAGAATTTAAAATATCTTAAGTACAGTTATTTTTGTAAACTCTCAGTCTTTTCTTCTTTAGGCTAAACACCCCTATATCCTTTGAGAGATGCTCATATGGCATTCTGCCCAATCTCCTCACTAACTTGTCCATCCTCTTCCAAATGCTCTGCAACCTGCCAGAGACCTTTCTGAAATGTGGTGCCTGCAACTGAACACAATATTCTATGTAAAGTCTTATTAGGCGAGAGTACAAGGAGACCACCATTTCTCCCACTGTGAACTTTATGCTTCTATTAAAGTCATCTAAGATCAAATTAGCTATCATGTCACACTGGCTTTTTGTTTTGCTACCATGTCACATTGTTAAATCAGAATGAATTTACAGAATACACCAAAACAATTAGGTTTTCATTTTATGAATTGTTTAATTATGCCTCATCAATTCAGTACTTGTAATGCTAAATTAAAAGTTCCAAATTTTGGATTTTAAACAAATTTCTATTTAATTTCATTGTATTCAATTTATCCTATTACTCTAACCTCTAGGATTATTTTTGAATTCCTATTCTATTATAGAGTATGTTAGTTATCCATTCCAGTTGAATGTCATTTTCAAATCTTATAAGCATAAATTCATCTAAATCTCTGATGAAAATGATGAATAGAATGGGACTGAAGAGAGAATTATTTTAACAAAAAATAAAAATTCATCTCCCAAAGAAATGGTTGCATATTTTCTAAATTAATCTTATCCTGGATTGTTTTCTCATGAAATCTATATACTCTTTTATATAGTATATCTAAAATATATTCCTCTCTTCACACAAGCTTGATACATATTATCTAACATGTGAATTTTTTCCTCTAGTGACCACAAAAGGCTTTAAAGAGTTTAACTATTTTGTATCCTGCAACTTTGCTAAAGTTGTGGATTAATTCTAATAGTTTTTTAGTTGATTCTCTAGGGTTCTCTAAGTAGACCATCATATCATCTGCAAAGAGTGATAATTTGGTTTCCTCATGACCTACTCTAATTCTTTAATCTCTTTTTCTTGTCTTATTGCCAAGGCTAGCATTTCTAATACAATATTGAACAGTAACGGTGATAGTGGGCAACCTTGTTTCACCCCTGATCTTATTGGGAATGGTTCCAGTTTATCACCATTACATATGATGCTAGCTGATGGTTTTAAATAGATGCTACTGACTATTTTAAGGAAAAGTCCATTAATTCCTATACTCTCTAATGTTTTTAATAGGAATGGATGTTGGATTTTATCAAATGCTTTTTCTGCATCTATTGAGATTATCATATGGTTTTTGTTAGTTTGGTTATTAATATAGTCAATTATGTTAATAGTTTTCCTAATATTGAACCATCCCTGCATTCCTGGTATAAATCCTACTTGGTCATGGTGTATTATTCTAGGAATGATTTTCTGTAATCTCTTTGCTAATATTTAATTTAAGATTTTTGCATCAATATTCATTAAGGAGATTGGTCTATAATTTTCTTTCTCTGTTTTTGTTTTACCTGGTTTAGGTATCAGTACCATGTCTGTATCATAAAAAGAGTTTGGTAGGAGTCCTTCATTCCCTATTTTTTCGAATAGTTTATATAATATTGGAGTTAACTGTTTTTTAAATGTTTGGTAGAATTCACATGTAAATCCATCTGGTCCTGGGGATTTTTTCTTAGGGAGTTGATTAATGACTTGTTCTATTTCTTTTTCTGAAATGGGACTATTTAAGTAATTTATTTCCTCTTCTGTTAATCTGGGCAATCTATATTTTTGTAGATATTCCTCCATTTCACTTAGGTTATCAAATTTATTGGCATACAGTTGGGCAAAGTAACTCCTGATTATTGCTCTAATTTCCTCTTCATTGGTGGAAAGTTCTCCCTTTTCATTTTTGAGACTAACAATTTGATTTTCCTCTTTCCTTTTTCTAATTAAATTAACTAGAGGTTTATCTATTTTGTTGGTTTTTTCATAAAACCAACTTTTAGTTTTATTTATTAATTCAATAGTTTTTTTACTTTCAATTTTACTAATCTCTCCTTTTATTTTTAGGATTTCAAGTTTGATATTTGATTGGGGGTTTTTAATTTGTTCTTTCTCTAGCTTTTTTAGTTGCAAGCCCAATTCATTGATTTTCTCTTTTTCTATTTTATGCAAATAAGCATCTAGAGATATAAAATTTCCCCTTATTACTGCTTTGGCTGTATCCCACAAATTTTGGTATGAGGTCTCATTATTGTCATTCTCTTGAATGAAATTAGTAATTGTGTCTGTAATTTGCTGTTTCACCCATTCATTCTTTAGGATAAAATTATTTAGTTTCCAATTGCTTTTTGGTCTATTTTCTCCTGGCCTTATATTGCATGTGATTTTTATTCCGTCATGATCTGAAAAAAATGCATTTATTATTTCTACCTTCCTGCATTTGATTTTGAGGTTTTTGTGTCCTAACACATGGTCAATTTTTGTATAAGTTCCATGGACTGCTGAGAAAAAAGTAAACTCCTTTCTGTCTCCATTTAATTTCCTCCAAAGATCTATCATACCTAACTTTTCTAACATTTTGTTTACCTCCTTAACTTCTTTCTTATTTTGTGGTTTGATTTATCAAGTTCTGAGAGAGGGAGGTTGAGATCCCCCACTATTATATTTTTGCTGTCTATTTCTTCTTGCATCTCTCTGAACCTTTCCTCTAGGAATTTCCATGCTATACCACTTGGTGCATGTATGTTTAGTATTGATATTGCTTCATCATCTATGGTACCCTTTAGGAAGATATAAGGTTCTGATAAAGGCCTCATTTCTAAAATATATAGAGAATTGACTCAAATATATAAGTATTCAAGCCATTCTCCAATTGACAAATGGTCAAAAGATATGAACAGACAATTTTCAGACGAAGAAATTGAAACTATTTCCGGTCACATGAAAAGGTGCTCCAAGTCACTATTGATCAGAGAAATGCAAATTAAGACAACTCTGAGATACCACTACACACCTGTCAGATTGGCTAAAATGACGGGAAATGATAATGATAACTGTTGGAGGGGATGTGGGAAAACTGGGACACTGATACATTGTTGGTGGAACTGTGAACGGATCCAACCATTCTGGAGAGCAATTTGGAGCTATGCTCAAAAAGTTATCAAACAGTGCATACCCTTTGACCCAGCTGTGTTTCTACTGGGCCTATATCCCAAAGAGATTTTAAAGGAGGGAAAGGGACCCACATGTGCAAAAATGTTTGTGGCAGCCCTTTTTGTAGTGGCAAGAAACTGGAAATTGAAAAGATGCCCATCAATTGGAGAATGGCTGAATAAATTATGGTATATGAATGTTATGGAATATTATTGTTCTGTAAGAAATGACCAACAGGAGGATTTCAGAGAGGATTGGAGAGACTTGCATGAACTGATGCTGAGTGAAATCAGCAGAACCAGGAGAACATTATACACAGCAACAAGACTATACGATGATCAATTTTGATGGACATGGTTCTCTTCAACAATGATGTGATTCAAACCAGTTGTGCTGCGATGAAGATAGTCATATACATCCAGAGAGAGGCCTGTGGGAACTGAGAGTGAACCACAACACAGCATGTTAACGCTTTCTGTGAATATTTCCATGCATTCTGTTTTCCTTCTTAGGTTGTTTTTTTCTTCTCTTTCTAGATCTGATGTTTCTTGTGCAGTAAGATAACTGTATAGATATGTATACATGTATTGTATTTGTCATATAATTTATCCTATCTAGCATGTATTAGATTACCTGTCATCTAGGGGTGGGGGGTGGGGGGAAGGAAAGGAAAAGCTTGGGAAAAAAAAAATTTTTTTTGCAAAGGTCAATGTTGAAAGGTCACTCATATGTTTTGTAAATAAAAAGCTTTATAAAAAAAAATTTTTTAAAAAGAGTTTAAGTATATTTCCATAAACAAAATAATTATTTCAAGTTAATCTAATGACATTATTTAACAGAATTTAACAATTTAACAGAAAATAGCATAAATTTTATTTTGAGTTACTAGAAAAAGAAATGGAGACACAAGAGTTGCAAAATGCTTTGTATAATTTTCATAGATCAGGTTCACAGCTGTTTTTGTGGTTAATAAGTCATACATGAAGCTACAAAAATTCAAAGACTTTCTTCCATGGATAAATTATCATAACAACAAAAGGTTAGCACACCACACTAATTTTAAGTGCAAGGAAACTTCTGATCTCCAAACTTAGAGTAGTATATTTAATAACGAAAAAATAAGGAGTTAGAGAACTGAAAGAATATATTATTTCTTCTCTGCAACAATCATAACAATTTTAATATGAAGATTTACCCGTGAAAAGCTGTAGCAGTTAAGCAAGAGAAACAATGGATCTCATCTTCTGATTCCCCTACTCCCCCCATATGGCCAAAGGCAGCAAATAATTTTATAGTGGGGCAGCTAGATGGCACAGTAGATAGAGCTCCTGACTTCAGGGCTGGTGCTATATATATAAGATAGTTCTGGCCCCAGTTCTGCCACTACTTGTTAGTGATTTGGTGATTAATTATGCCTCTGTGCATCTGTTTCCTCATCTATAATATGATAGGTAGAACATATTAACATCCATTTCACATATTAAGTTCTCTGATTCTATTATATAATCTGTCACTGTTTGTATAGATGTTTGCATGTCTTAGTAAGTATATTTTCAGTATTTCTTGCATTTAAAATTTATATTACAAGAACAAAGAAGAGCTTTCTTTATCTTGTGTTGACAGTAACCCAAACAATTCTATACTTAGTAAAAACAAATCTTAAGTAATAAAAATAATCTCTAACTTTTATATACAGCTTTAGAGTTTGCATAAAACTCTAAAATGACAGATGACTCTCAAATGAGCTTCCCTAAAACAGAAAATGCACACCTAAGGTATATATGTTAGACCCAAAATAAAGATCACCTAACCAATAGTGCTTAATCATATGGTTAAATCACAAACTGGAGTTTGTAGTTATTTGGACAAGGGTTTGGGACTGAAGTTTCCTTCTGTTTTATCTAGAAAGATGTGACTAGAGAGAATAAGAAAAAGCTCAATATAACCTCTAATTCAGGTTAACTTGTGATCTATGGATAGAGTTGAAGGGATGCACATATTTGAATGAGAAAAAAAAATGACAGCTTTATTTTTGCTAACCTTTGGTTTTCTCTCTAATCTTATGTATTTTATGAACTTATAAACATTATTCTAAGAAAGAATTCATAAGCTTCACCAGACTGCCCAAAGAGTCAATAATATAAAATTAAGAAATCCTGATCCTAAATAAAGCTACCTGATCTAGGAAATTAGAAATTTCATCTACAAAAAATGATTAGAAGAAAAACACTAATAAGAAAGCATGAAATCATAAAATCGCTTGGAAAATGTCCTGTAATTGGGAATGTGCTTTCCCATAGCCTTATTTGTTACCAAAATAAAGTAACAGGTTCATGCTGGGGGGGGGAGGGGAAGGGAAGATGTGACTAAACAAATAAACTTTATAAACAAGGTTTTAGGAGACATGATCCTATAAGAACAATTTGTAGTATGTTACATATACAAATAATTGGTTAGCTGCAAATTATCTTTATTATTAACACAGATTCCTAAAGACCTCTAGTTACATTTTTTGCCAGTTTTAGATGAATAATCAAAATAAACTTGTATTTTTTTTAATTTTATAAATTAAACTTTTCTAATACTATCATCCCCAACAAGTACAACCTATTATGGCTTTGTGGTAATTGTTTCCTTTTATTTCTTGGCAGATTTTATTCATAAAATTATTAGGTTATTTGTTCTTAGAGATGCAGCACTATGTTTGTTACAATTAAAACGCCTATAGTATGGGGCTTCATAGAATGATGCAGAAGAAGGAAGACGCAATATTGAATCCTGTTTCTGTTACAGGTTACCTGTGTGATACAGCAATTTATTTAACCTCTCTGGGTCTTAATTTTCTTATTTATAAAATTAGTAGCTTAAATTTAAATTATCTTTGATGTTCCTTTCAACTCTAAATCCTGATTCTAAGACTTCAAAAGCAGTTTAACATTCATTTAAAACTTCAACAATCTATGATTGCTGTGATCAAAAAAAAAAAAAATGTCATTACTTGATAGCCAATCTTCTGAACTTAATTAGACTGATATTTGAATAATAGATATATTTCACTAGATTCATACATAAAACCACCTCTATCAGAATTTATGTAATATGCTTGCACTATCTACAAAATGATCATGTGGATGTCATGATCACACATCAAAATAGGACTTCCATAGAAAAAATTCAGAGGAAAATACTTATAGTTGAGCAACTTCATGGGGGGAAATTCACTACAAAATTTTGCAAAAAATGCATATGACCACAGCATTTTAACGCTTTCTATGAATATTTCCATGCATTTTGTTTTCCTTCTTAGGTTGTTTTTTTTTCCTCTCTTTCTAGATCTGATGTTTCTTGTGCAGTAAGATAACTATAGATATGTATACATATATTGGATTTGTCATATAATTTAACATATTTAGCATGTATTAGATTACCTGTCATTTAGGGGTGGGAGGTGGGGGGAAGGAGGGGAAAAGCCTGGAACAACAACAAAAAAAAGTTTTGCAAAGGTCAATGTAGAAAAGTCACTCATATGTTTTGTAAATAAAAAGCTTTTAACAAAAAAATGCATATGACTTTTCAGCTAAAATGTACATATTGTTAAAACATGCTTTTAGGTTGGAAAATGTTTTTTCTAATGTGCCAGAACTATCTAAAATGTCCTCCACAAAATTTAAAAATAATACCTACAAATGTAACAGGAAAAAAGTGTCATGTGGATTTTCTCATGTTGCTATAGAAGTGACAGTGCAATAAAAAATATGTCAAAATTGAGGATTCTATTCACATTAATACGACAGCAATATAGAATGAGTAGCAGCAAAAAGCCAAGTCATAGTCATCATTATAAAGATGACTGCTATAACCATGTAAGCTACTGAAATCTCCTAATCATATTTTCCTTGTCTGTAAAATGGATACAATAATTCCTTCAACTAGCTCACAAGGGAAAAAGGATATGTCTATGCAATTTTCATCACTTCAAAAGATAAAAAGTTTATCCACTTGCCTACACTTTAGGTCTCTGAAATATATATTATGTAGCTGATTACTGCTTATCAAAGCTGTCAATTCAGGAAGTGAAGCAAGAACCAAAATATCTCAATTCAATGAAAATGTTGATTGTGATTACTATAAGCAATGTACCATGCTGGGTAGTAAGTGAAATGCCTCAAGGAGGTTAAAATCTACAAAAGATGGCATATGCCTAGTAGAGGGATGAATAAAAAGCAGCATATGACATGTACAAAGGAAAGTTGCAACTGAAAAAATTTCAAGAAAGGAGAGATTACTTTAGCTGAAGATTAGTAGTGAGTCAAAGAGTTAGAAATAGCAGCTAGTACACACATTTAAGTTCCTTGAAATTTCTGGAACACTGGAACATGAAAAATGGGAAAGAACTTCTTTTAAAAAAATCCCACAAGTTTTCTACAGAAATTATAGGCCATACTAAATGATAATTATTTAATAACAAAAGAACTGTGTGCACAGTCTACAAGTGCCATTGAACAGACCAAAACCAACTGTCATACTTATCAAGACATTAAGAAGCATGTTCATTAACCTCAGATCAAAGACAATATTTACTAGCACTCAATGAGATAAGAATACAAACATGGGAGAAACTATATAGATATAATGGAATGGACACTTCTGACTGACACACTACAAACTTATGCTACACCATTTCACTTTGGCTCTCATTGCTGGGAGGCAATCCTTCTACACTTCTCTTAGTAACTCACTAACCTTCTTTAAATCTCCCACGGCTACCCTTCCCTCTTTTAGCTGAAAATTTTGCCTCATTTTACTGAAAAACAAACAAACAAACAAACAAACAAACAAAAACCAAACAAACAAACAAAAAAAAACTAATGTCCTTCACCATGAGCTCTATCTCCTCTCCTCACCCTCCTTTCAAGTCACTCAGATGCCATTATCTTCTCCTTTACCTCTATCTCACACAAAGACTCTCAAAGAAGACAAACCCCTTTACCAGCATAATCAATCCCATTCCATCCTATCTTCTCCAACAGACTGTGCCTCTTTCATCTCTGCTCTCTCACTTATCTTCAATCTCTCCTTATCTACTGACTATTTCCTTATTACCTACCAACATGCACATGTGTCACCCCATCCTCAAAAACAAAACAAAACAAAACAAAACAAAAAACCTCATTTGATCCTTCTATTTACACTACTGCCCTATATCTCTTCTGTCCTTTGTGGTGAAATTTCTTGAGAAGGCTGTCTACAATAAAGACTGACTGAGGCCAGTTCCAATGATCTTGTGATGATAAGTGCCATCTACACCCAGAGAGAGGATTATGGGAATTGAGTGTGGATCATAACAAAGCATTTTCACTCTTTCATTTTAATTTTTTTCATTTTTTTTCGCTTTTTGATCTAATTTTTCTTGTGAAACAAGATAATTGTATAAATATTGCATATATTAGATTTAACATATATTTTTACCATGTCTGAAACATATGGGATTACTTGCCATCTAGGGAAGAGGGGGGATTGGAACACAAGATTTTGTAGGGATTAATGTTGAAAAATTATCCATGTATATGTTTTGAAAATAAAAAAAAAAAACTTTAATTAAAAAAAAGAAAGAAAACCTTTGCTGGATCCTCAAACAACTCATGTCCATTTACCATGTTGTTGTAAGGCTTTGCACTAGGCTCTCTTCTTTATCCCTTTAAAACTTCATTCACTTGGTGATCTCATAAGCTCCCATGCATTTTACCATCTCTATGCTAAAGATTATCAAATCTACCTATTCTGTCCCAATCTCTCTGCTAATCTCCAATCTCACATCTGTAACAGTCTTTTAGACACTTTGAAAAGAATGCATAAGACATCTTAAACTCAATATGTACAAATTAAAACTCCCTATCCTTCCCTCTAAACTGTCCGTATTCCCTACCTTCCCTATCATTTTAGAGAGCATCACCACCTTCTCAGTTCATAATGCTCACAATCTAGAAGTCATCATGGATTTCTTCCTGTCTCTCATCTCCCAACCTTTCAAATCCAATCTACTCCTAAGGCCTGTCAATTTTACCTTTCCTATATCTCTTAAATATGTCCCTTTTCCTTTCCCCAAGAGACTGTAGGATCCTTCAGGGCAGAAATTGTCTGTCTTTTTCTTATTTGTATATTCAGGGCTTAGCATAGTGCCTGAGACAGTAGGCACTAAACAAATATTTACTGAATTGAATTGACTAATAAAGTATATACATACAGAGGAAATCTTTGCTGTACTCAAAGCATTGCTATCTCAAAATACCCGATTGAAAATAGATGACAGAAAAATACAAATAACTACAATACATCTATCTACTTTCCCATCTCTATAAAATCATGAGGAAAAGATAGGTAAACATTCAAAAATGATAAACTATAATAGACCATATTTTTACAATCACACAACTGACTGAAAGGTATAGAGAATACAAGATCCCATGGTACTTAATCTTTTTACTATAAAAAACTATTTGATTTGATAACACAAACTACTGTCCTAAACATTTTCTCCATCTAGGAATTTTTTATGTTCCTGTCACAATCACTGGGGAATTATTCCTAGGGTTTGGTATTTGTACAGTCAGACTGTTGGCTCATCTGATTTTTAAGAACAAGAAGAATAGTAATGAGAAAACATGCTGTAAAAATTATTTGATTCTGAATTATTTAAATAAAAAAATCAGAAATGACCATAGAAATGATATCAATAACAACTATATTAATTTCACTCCTAAGTTAAAACAATACAAATTAATTGCTACACTAAAATAAAAAGAGCCCAGGGAGCATATTATTCAAATGAGTGTCAGCGAGAAAACTGGATTCCCATTTGCAAATTGCTATGAAGAAGGATGATTGGAAATTATGATCAGTGTCATCTCATAAAGCACTGAGACATAGCAGAGGATAAAACCAGTCTAAAAAAAACTTGGCAAAATAGCCAACTAAGCAAATTGATTCCAAGGGCATTCAAGGATGAAAATGAAAGAAACAGAAGAAAATTAGAAAAGATGTACATAAATTATTAAAATAAACTTTTTTGTCCATTAAGGAAAATGGAGCCATCACACTTGGATCCCACTATCACAGTCCCTGAGGTGCTTACAGAGAAAGCAAAAATAATGAGAGTTCACTAAAAAGAGCAAAGACATGAAAAGCAGCGAGATTTTATCAAGTATACACACAGGAGATCTGTACTAGAAATGGTGCTTATTTGAGGCATTGAGGGAGAATGATTTAAAAGAATGATTTCTGAAGTAGGGGAAGATACAAAAGGTATGAGAAAATCTTGGACCTTTTTATTTAAAAAAAAGGATCATAAAAACATGAACAATTATCCTCTTAAATTACCACAATCCATTTACACTGCTCTCACATCTGTACAAAATCTCTGGGGGTCTTCACATAAATTGAGGAAATTAGTCTATTATACTCCTCAAAGAGTATATAAGTAGGGATAAACAGACTTACACAAGCAATATTCCATAATGGACCATCTCTTTGCCATCTCAGAACTAACCAAAAGGTATAGAGAATATAAGATCTCAAACCAGCATTTGACTCAATAGAAGAAAGCTCCATCTTATAACTCTTTTACAACATACATCTGGGTTCAGATAGCCCCATGATGCTATATATAAGGCACTACATATACTCCTTGTAAACTAACTCCATGTAAATGAGTGGATATTAAGTCCCATACTCTCATCCTACTCAACTAATTATTAGATTCAAAGATGAAAAGCACAGATCTGGGAGAAAAGGTAGTAAATACTTTCTTATTCCCCATTAATTACTCTCCTAGATCCCCTAAGAAGAAGAAGAAAATATTTCTAACATGGCAGCCAGGTGGCACAGTGCTGTGCCTGGAGTCAAGAAGACCTGAGTTCAAATCTTTTCCTAGCTATATGACCCTGTTTGCCTTGGTTTCCTTATCTGAAAAATGACCTGGAAAAGGAAATGGCAGACCACTCCATATCTTTGCCAAGAAATCCTGCGCTCACCCCAAAGTTCACAAAAAGTTGGACATGACTAAAAACTAAACAATTTCCAACGTGAAAGGTTACATAGATAGCTGGCCTCAGAGATAGAAAGTCCTGAGTTCAAGTCTTGCTTCAACCCATAATGGTTGGCAATACATCTAACTTCATGCTGTAGAGAGCTCTCTAACAATTTAAGTTGTAGAGAATAGAGGACGTTTCTTGCCAGGAATTTCCTTTATCAGTGAAATTACAGACCCTATTCCTACCATTATCCCTTCTACTAAGACATTGGAAAGACTGTGACTTTTCTACAAAAAAGGAAAAGCTCCATTTTTGGAGCTGTCAGACCCCGCCCCCTCCCCATCTATAAACTGTCACATTATTACCTGAAGATACAGCATCCCACTCTTGTCTCCAGGTTGCTAGAAAGAATACCTCTTAATGAATTTTGTGGACACATTATATTTTGTGTGGGGGTTCCTTGTCCCCTCTCCACTGCAGTTACTTCATAATCATACATTTTAAATGGAATTTGCTACAAAATGAATGAACTGAAATGGCTATAATGAAATCATCAAGTTTTCTTCTGATTTACAACACCCCTGAACACAAAGCTCCCTCATTCCAAATTCTGTAGTCGGGGTCCTAATTTATTTATATCCAGTACTTAGTTCAAGTGAAAGAGAAATTTCACAAAGATGATGTGGTTCTCCAAATACTCCTGTTGACAGATAGGATTATTTGGATTGTATCAATCTTTAGAACTTTATAGAATCTTCTGAGATCTATAATCACTCCAAAGAGTTTCTGGGCTCCAAAGAGACCAAACTGATGAGCTCATACCGAAGTATTTAAGGACAAGCAGCACCAAATTTGAAATAATATCAACTCATAGAGGCAATTTCCAGAGCCTCACAGCAAGGGGCTTTGTCAGATAGCATTAATGCTACATCCATCAATTTTAATTTGGCAGAAAATCACATGCAGAATAGCAATTTTCAAATTAATCAACCATAGTTTTCTTCTAAGAATATTCCTATGGTACATCAGCTCAAAGAAGACATAGGTTAGTGAATTATATGTAGAACCATGAAAAGAGAGACACAGGGGCAGTTGGGTGGTGCAATAAATAAAGCACTGGTTCTGGTGTAAAGAAAACCTGAGTTCAAATTTAGATTCAGACTTGACAGTAGAGATGTGAGTACATCTAGTAAATATTTGAGGCTGAATTTGAACTCTGGTCTTCCTGATTCCAAGCCTGGTATTTTATCTACTCTACCACCTACTGTCCAAAATTAAAATAATTTCCATCTACTATGAATTGAGATTATGAGTGACACAATTATAAAAAAAAAAGTGCTCTGAAATATATGATTTGCAAGATGAGATAAAAAGTCAGTATAAATGAAGAGATTGACATTTTTCAACTGTCAAATGCCTTCTGCCTCATTTGGTATAAGCACAATAGTAGGAATTTTAATGAGGAGGGAGTAAGTATGTATCTTAAATGATCTAAGTACTCTCTCTTACCTTTAATCATTTAGCTAACATTTATTAAGCACCTGTTGTGAGCAAAGGCCAGTCTCAGACCCCATAAAGCTAAAAGTCATATAAGAAGCTAAGATACATATAGATAGCCACATTATAAATAACCACATTACAAAATATTACATGGCAAATGCAATAAAAAGGAAAACAAAATGGTAAGGGAAGCCCAAGGCAAGAAGAACCAGGATCCTCATTCCACATGACCCTACTTCCCTGTTAAAGCACTTCAAGCTTCAGCATTCAAGCTATCAGCTACTTATGCAGTTAATAATTCACATTTTATAATTATTTGGATTTTCAAAGATACTTTCTGTATAAATACCCTAAGAGCAAAATTATAGAAATATCATTATTCTATTTAATATGATACAATTTTATGGCTAAAGTTCTCTAACTTTGTAATCACACAGCTCTTTGTCAAAGTGGGGATTCACACTCAGTTCTCCTGATTCTACTTCTGTGCCCATTCTGTTCAGCCTACTTACATTTAACCTTCTCTGTGGAGTATAGCATACTGATATTTTTTGTTTCATTAAAACTTGATAAATATATATGGCCCATGTGATTAAAAAGAAAATAAAACAACATTCCTTTGGAATATGATCTGATAAAGTAGACAAGACAAATAAAAGGTTACCTCAGCCACTTCCTTTTGAAACGTCAAAGTCATCTGTGTTCTGCCATAAACAAAAGGTCCATTTCTTTCAGAAACATTTTCAAGCCATTTAATAATCAGTGGAGTAGATACATTGAAAGGCAAATTGCCAATAATATACACACTTGGAGGATCTGTTAGAATCAAGGGAAAAGTCTAAGATTATTTTATCAATGTATTATGAACACATTCTAAAGATAAATTGAGCCGGGTAAATATTGTGCTAACCAAAACAAAAACACGACCAAAAATTTCCATTGTAAAACCAAAGGCCAATGGTTAAAATTAAATACTAAATTCTTGCATATGGCTTTACAATGATCCCAAAACACTGAGAAAAAATATAGAATATTAAGACGTCTAACAATAATAAAGTTTGATAAAAATTTTTGTTTACAACTAATTGTGTTTTTAATGTTCCCAAAGTACTATACAATATAGGTTTTTTCTTTTAAACAAACTTTTATCCTGAAAGCAATTACAACAGTATTAGTAAAATTCAAATAACTACGTAAACAATACAGCAATAGTCATTTACTTCAATCTATATTAGTTACTCTATGCCTCAATTCTTTCATCTACAATTAAATGAATACCATTTAAGCTATATAATTTTTATGTAGCTACAGAATGAGGATAAGAACACAAGAAAACTGTTACTTAAGCTTATTAAATCACTGGTTTCCCCTGCTCTCCAAAAACTGAGGGGAGACAGATATTTTAAACATTCTTCAATACTTTTATAATATCAGAGATACATGGCTTATGATATCTTTGGAGGGGAACAAAATTTCAAATATAAAAAACAAAATTTTGAACATATGAAGTAAAAAAATTTCAACAAAAAAATGGTTAGTTTTCATAAGAAAATCATAACACATTTTCTCATTTTTAGTGGTTTAATTCAAGTGATTTTTAAAAGACTTGTTCAGAGAAATAATAATGAAATAAACATTTAAAAATAAATGGAAATCACAAAGAAACAATTACCATCTTCCCACTTTCTTTGAAGGTGTTCTGGAAAAGCCTTTTCTACTTTAAATGTCAACACATCACCATGGACAATTCTCAGTTTTCCAGGTGCTGCATCAGACAGCATCTATTTTATAAAAACCAAGTAAAATTCATTAATTCATTCTTGATACTATGGAAAAATCTATACATTTTCACTTGCAAACTTATGGGGGAATAAATCAACCTCAGGAAGTCATATAAGTTTTTCATTCTAGCTCTGCTACAGCTCACATTATGTAAAACTTAAGAGGCATATTTAAATATCTTTAAAACATTTTTTAAAAAAACGTTTTAAACCTAAAAACCATTGTAATAATGACTTACTTTTGTTCTGAACAGTGTTGTTTACTGGAATATATATATTTTTGCATGCTTTATCCAATTCAACAAGTATTTATAAAATGTCACCTCTGTGTTAATGACTGTTTTAAGCACCAGGGATACAAAGATGACTAAACACAATTCCTGGCATCATGGGCTTTACAAATTTCAGTAATATTTTTGAAGGAAATAAAATGAAAGTCTTTGTTTTGTCTTGTTGAGGCAATTAGGGTTAAGTGACTTACCTAGGGTTACACAGCTAGTATGTGTGTTCAAATTTTTGAGGCCATATTTGAATTTAGGAAGATAAGATTTTTCCTGATGCCACACCTGACTCCAGGGCCAGTGCTCTATCTACTACAACATCTAAATGCTTCATAAAATGAAATTTTGAAGGAAATAAAATGAATAGAAAAGGAGGAAAAGAAGACTAATAAAGATCCTACTTTAAGTGGTGATATTGTGATTTTCATTAAATTTATTAATAATTCAACTCAAGAAACATTAGGTACCTATTCTACATAAAGCACTAAATTAGGTGTGGGAAAACTTCATAAGAAACAGTCCATTCTGGGATATTATACATATAAGATAAACTGTAACACAAAATAATTCATGGTAATTGTATGAAAGATACAGTTATATAATGCTTAATGGGGATTATATAGTCACATAAGTATATATATATATATATATATACATAACAATTATACATTACATGATTATATATTATTATGCATTATGTACATATAATTATATTATATTGTAATGTTGTATTATTGTATTATATATAATTACATATATTACATTAGTGTTATATGATGCTTGATTAAGGAATCAAGAAAAACTTCCAAAAAAAAGAGTATCACCTGAACTGCGATTTAAAGATTTCCAAAGAGACTTACATGAAGTGATGCTAAGTGAAGTGAGTAGAACCAAAAGAACACTGTACATACAACAAGATTATGTGATGATTAACTGTGATGGACTTGGCTCTTTTCAACGATGAGGTAATTCAGGCCAATTCCAACAGACTTGTGATGGAGAGAGCCATCTACATCCAGAGAGAAGGTTATGGGCACTGAATATAGACCACAACATAATATTTTCACCTCCTGCTGTTGTTTGCCTGCTAGCTTTTGTCTCATTTTTCTTTTTGATCTGATTTTTCTTGGGCAGCATGATAAATGTGGAAATTTATTTGAAAGAATTGCACACATTTAACTTATATTGGATGACTTGCTGTCTAAAGGAGGAGGAAGAGGGAGGGGAAGAAATGGAAAACAAGGTTTTGCAAGGGTGAATGCTGAAAACTATATTTGCATGTATTTTGAAAAATAGAAAGCTATTATGAATTTTTTAATTAGAAAAAAAATGATTTCCACAGGTAGAAGGGGAAAATATTATAGGCTTAGGGGAAAAGCATGATGAAAAGCACAGAGATAGGTAGAACACAGGGCAGCTGTGGACTGCTGAATAGTCTAACTTAGCTAGAAGGTAGGTTCCATGGACAGAGGTACAGTGGTACCAAATCATGAAGGCCTTCCAATGCCTGTTCAAGGAATTTCAAGCTTTTCAGGGTAAGCAATACAAAGCCATTAACAAAATCTGATTGAAGAAGTAATGACCAAAGCAAATTATAACCTTAACTCTAACATGCCTCTTTAAAATAAGTTTACTTCAGTGCAGGCAGATACCTAAGAGAGACAAAATTTCAGAGCTGGAATAAAACCTAGATTGTTTTTTTTCCATCTAATTTCTAGTCCAGGTAAATTCAGTGTCTTGATCAAGGTTACATGGGTAGGAAGGGAGTGGCAGAGCTAGATCAGAGCTGCCTCTCTGCCTAAACAACACCACTGTATTGGGACTTGGAAGGCAGAGAGTTGAAGCAAAAAAGGAACTAGACCCGAGTTTATCATTCATGAAGCTCTGGGCAGTTATTTAATCCCTCCCAGCATGAGTTTCCTCTGGTGTAAAATGGTCACAAACATGTTGCCCTATTGATCTATCATCAGAAGGAAAATGCTCCATAAATTTCAATGTTTGTTTGTTAGCAGGAAGGAAGGGGTCTGATGATAGATGTCAGGTGTACTGGCAACTCCCAGTGAGCAAATCCCCTCTACAAATGGCTGGTCACACCCCTTCTGCAATTCAGGATTAAAGGGGATTATGAAGTACTTAGAGATGAAGGGACCAGTAGTGCCTCATCTGGCCAGTACTGTCACTGTCAGAGGCTGGCCTTGCTGATTCTCAAGGGAGCCCTGTTTTTATTGGCTCTGACAGTTATTGTCATATGGCCAAAGTTTCATATAATTATGTGGGAGGGGGAAAATCCTAATATTTGTTTTTCTTCTGTAAAATGGAAGCATATGACTTGTTCATGATCCTACCCTCTCTTCAGCCTTCTATGTCTAGCTGCTTTTCATTTCTATCTTCAGAATAGCTTTTTATTTCAGTATAAACTCTGAATAGACAACTTCTATCTAGGGCACCTCTTTTCTTTTTTCACAGATTAAGAACAAAATGGAAATTGAAAAAAAATGGGATGAAACACTTTTATTTAATGAGTCCCCAACTATTTGCTTTACTGCTACATCTCACTGTATTCATCAATAATGCTCTGCCATGACCCCCCAGTTTACCAGGATTCCCAAGAAACAGGGAAATTTAGTTGAGAACATCCTAGTCTCTACCACTCTCCTTACCATATCTTATTTTTAAGATACTTCTTTCTCTCCCTGTGATGATCTCTAAGCAGAGTCCTGGTCTGGAGAGGAGAAGGCCTGAATTTTATCCATGGCCTGCTACTAATGAGCTGTACAAACATGGACATATCATTTTAGTTTTCTTGGCACCCTTTTTTTTCCTATCCTTAAAATGAAGTCACTGAACGAGATGAACCATTCTAGGTCTAAAGACCTAATTTTATGGTCCATTCCAGACCTAACATTCTATATTATATAAATCAAAAAGCAGATCTTTTAAAACAAACAAATAAAGTTCTGGGTACAATGTATAATTTGATTGAATACTGCCCACTGACTATATTAAATTTACTAAATTATTCTCCTCGTAACACCAAGAGAATCTCTAAAAGTTATTTGAAGTTATTACTTCACAAGTGCTTTAGGACATAGTTACGGCCTATTTCTGTCTCCCACTGTTTCCTTTTTCTCCTCTCATTCCTTCTGTACTCTGTCTAATAAAAGATGGAGCTCTCTTGCAAATACCTCAGTTCATAAAATCATCTATTTTATCCCTCCACCTGTCCCTTAAGGAATACTTTGAGAAAAGTAGTGTGATTAAGATGTTAAATTCTAGTTTTGAAAGAATTTTTTTGCCAGCTCTAAGTACAGACTTGGGCCATCCTCAAATATTCACTAGGTGCCTGTTGCTGTATGATATAGTATTATTGAAATTCATTAGTAAGAAACATTGCTGTAATGAAATTTAACAGGAAAGACAAACAGATATAACAGGGAAATTAATATCAATACTAAAATGAAGGTGTTGAATCTAATAATACAACTAGAGATGAAGTACAAAGTGGTAGGAATTTTTTATTTGGAGTCTAAAGACCTAGATTAAGATCCTGGTAATACCATTTAAAAGCTCTCTGATTATGAGAAAGTTATTATTATTTTTATCATTATTATTATTATTTTAGTGAGGCAATTGAGATTAAGTGACTTGCCCAGGGTCACACAAAAAATGTTAAGTGTCTGAGGCCAATTTGAACTCAGATCCTTCTGATTCCAGGCTGATGCTCTATCCACTGTGAAGTCTAGCTCACTGTGGGCAAGTTATTTGAGGTTTCTGAAGTAGTTTTCTCAAAATGGGTGCTTCTACTACCTACTTAATAAGATTTTTGTGAAGAAACAGTGCCTGAAGATAATTGTATAAATATATATGCATATATATTATATTTAACATATATTTCTACCATATTTAACATATATTGGACTTGGCATTTAAGAGAGGGGATAGGAGGAGGGGGGGGAATGGAACACAAGGTTTTGCAAAGGCTAATGTTGAAGAATTGTCCATGCATATGTTTTGAAAAATAAAAAGCTTTAATAAATAAATAAATAGAAAAGAAAAAAGAAACAGTACTTGTTGGCCTTGTTCTTATTTCTAAATTGCAATAACATTTCCCTCTCCCCCATGCCATTTCATTTCTCTGTTCTTACCCCTCTTCTACAACTGCAGTTTCCTTTTTATGTTTTAACTTCCCCCATTAGAATACAAGCTCTTTAAGCCATATACACCCAGAGAGAGGGATGTGAAATGTGGACCACAACATATCATTTTCATGCTCTCTATTGATGTTTGCTTGTATTGTATTTCCTTTATCTGATTATTCTTTCTTGTAGATACGATTTCTCCTGCACAAAAATGATGTGTGGAAATAAGTATACATATATTCGATTTCTTAAGTATTTTAACATAATTAACATGTATTGGATATCCTGCCATTTAGGGGAGGGGTGGGGAGTAAGGGGGAAAAATTTGTAACAGAAAGCTTTGTAAGGGTTAATGTTGAAGAATTACCCATACATACGTTTTGCAAATAAAAAGTATTAATAAAATTAAAAAACAATAAAAACAAATAAAAACAAAACCACCACAACAAAAAAGAATATAAGCCTTTGAGGGCTGGGACAGTCATTTTGATTATAATTGTATCCCTAAAAGTTTATTATATTTTCTTGGAACATAGGAAGCATTTCAATAAATGCTTGTTTCCTTCCCGCTAGTGGAAATTTAATGAATGCTTGCTGACCCGACTTACCTGGGAACCCCTTCTTTATCACCTGCCTTGTCAATCAAAGCAAAATTCATTCTCCCAGATGTCTTCCTTTTCTATGTTCTCTTGTTTTTGCCATAAGCAGCAGATGGTAAAGGCAGAATCAAGTATGCCTTATTTTAGCACCAAAAAGAACATCAAAACTCAGACTACATATTGAGACCATATGGCTTCCAATTTCTTGTGGACCTCTCTCTATAGCAATCAATCAATAAATATGTACCATATGCTAAACAATGTGCTAGAGTCTGAGGACACAAAAAGAGGCAAAAGACAATCCTTTCTTTCAAGAATCTTGCATTATAACAGTTGAGACAACAAAGATATACAAAAATCATATATATAGGGGGGGCGGAACCAAGATGGCAGAGTGAAAAGGTGACTCTCTGCATCCTCCTCCGATCTTCTCTCAAATCAACAATAAAATAAGCCTCTGAATTGATCTTCAAGTCAATGAATCCAGAAATATTTGGACACTGCTTGCTGATATCTCTGAAGAACTTCACATCAGGTTTGTCTAACTCGGACAGAGAGATAAACAGAGGACTCTGGTGTAGGCTGGAAGTGAGGGTGGGTCTCAGCTCACTGTGGCAGAAACTCCAAACTCCAAACTTCAAACCCCTGGAGTTTATCTGAGGCACTCGGGACACTCTGCCCTGATTGGGGGCAGGTGTTCTGGCAGACTTGCCTTGTTTAAGGAGTAATTCGGACTTAGTCCTAGCCCCCACTGGCCCAGCACCTTAAGTTAATTCACCGAAGTGCCCCAGGGCAAAGAACTTCAGCCGCCTTTTTTTCCCCTATCTTAAAGAGACATTCATGCTGTCTAAAAAAAAAAAAAAAAAAGAAGCAAAAGAGAGCTCTCACCATAGATAGCTTTTATCGAGAGAAAGAAGGGATGACCCCAGAACCTGAGGTTCCTTTAGACAAAATTCCAGAGGACGTCATTAAGGACCATCACTGGTCCCTTTTTCAAAAGGCCTTTCTGGAAAATTGCATAAAGAACCTCAAAAGAGAGCTGGAGGATAAATGGGAAAATAAACTGAAATCAGTGCAAGAAGGATATGATGCCCTGCAAAAGAGATATGAAAAAGACACCAATTTATTGAAAAATAAAATTAGTGAAGTGGAAAAAGAGTGCAATGAACAAATTGGCCAATTACAAAAGGAGCTTAAAAAGGTGACTGAAGAAAACAACACTTTAAAAATAAGAAATGAACAAATGCAAGTGAATGACTCAATAAGTCTTCAAGAATCAGTCAAACAAAAACAAAAAAATGAAAAATTAGAAGAAAATATGAAATATCTCCTAGGAAAAACAACTGACTTGGAAAATAGATCTAGGAGAGACAATCTAAGGATTATTGGACTTCCTGAAAGCCATGATGAAAAAAAGAATCTAAACACTATTTTCCAGGAAATCCTGAAAGAAAACTGCCCTGAGATTGTAGAATCAGAAGGCAAAATCACCATTGAAAGAATTCACCGATCACCTCCTGAAAGAGACCCCAAAATTAAAACCCCAAGGAATATCATGGCTAAATTCAGGACTATAGCACCAAGGAAAAGATTCTGCTAGCAGCTAGAAAGAAACAATTCAAATACCGAGGATCAATAATTAGAATCACACAGGATCTGTCAGCCTCCACATTGAAGGATCGAAGGGCCTGGAACCAGATATTCTGAAGGGCAAAGGAACTTGGATTACAGCCAAGAATAACCTATCCAGCTAGAATGAGCATTATCCTCCAGGGAAGAAGATGGTCATTCAATGATATAGGTGAATTTCACCTATTTCTAATGAAAAGACCAGATCTGAACAAAAAATTCGACCTCCAAACACAGAACTCAAGATATGCATAAAAAGGTAAAAAGGAAAGAGCTCTTGAGAACTTTATTTCTACTATGTGGATATTTAAAGTTTGGGGGTATAATTAACTAGATATTACTTTGATAATATGAAAAAGAGAACTAGAGGGGGAAAGGTTGTCATACTGGGGAAAAGAGGGGAAAAGTGGTAAAATAAGATCTAAAAAAAAAAGGAGGTAAAAACAAGGCAAAATCTCTTGAAGAGGCAAAAAAAAAAATCCGAATATAATTCAGAGAATGAGGGGAGGGAGATGAGCATTGTGTAAATCTTACTCTCATCAAGTTGGGCTCTAAAAGTGTGTATCAGACACTTGATTTCACATAGAAACTTGTCTGTTGCTAGAGGGAAGTGGGAGGGAAAGGAGGAAAAGAAAGGGATAAACTAATAGAAGGGAAAATAGAAGAATCAGGGGAAAGGAGTAAAAACGGGGAGGGGATCTAAAGGGTGGAGTACTGTTTGGGGGAAGGGGGTCATTAAAAGCAAAGTACTGAGGAGGGGGGAAAGGAGAAAGGGGAAAGAAAAGAGAAAAATATAACTTGGGTAAATAAGATGGCAGGAAATAAAGAATTAGTTATTCTAACTATGAATGTGAATGGGATGAACTCTCCCATAAAGCGGAAGCAGATAGCAGACTGGATTAAAAACCAGAATCCCACAATATGTTGTCTACAAGAAACACATCTAAAACATAGTAACACATATAGGATCAAGGTAAAAGGCTGGAGCAGAACCTATTATGCTTCAGGTGAACAAAAAAAAGCAGGGGTAGCAATCCTTATCTCAGATCAAGTAAAAGCCAAGATAGATCTAATCAAAAGAGATAAGGAAGGAAGCTATATTTTATTAAAGGGTACCATAGATAATGTAGCAATATCAATACTAAATATATACGCACCAAGTGCAACAGCATCCAAATTCCTAGGGGAGAAATTAAGAGAGATGCAAGAAGAAATAGACAGCCAAACAATACTATTGGGGGATCTCAACTTTGCTCTCTCAGAATTAGATAAATCAAACCACAAAATAAACAAGAAAGAAACTAAGGAGATAAACCAATTGTTAGAAAAGTTAGATATGATAGATCTTTGGAGAAAATTGAATGGAAAGAGTAGGGAGTTTACTTTTTTCTCAGCAGTCCATGGAACTTATACAAAAATTGACCATGTGTTAGGGCATAAAAACCTCAAAATCAAATGCAGAAAGGCAGAAATAGTAAATGCATCTTTTTCAGATCATGATGCAATAAAAATCACATGCAATATAAGGCCAGGAGAAAATAGGCCAAAAGTTAATTGGAAATTAAATAATCTAATCCTGAAGAATGAATGGGTGAAAGAACAAATCATAGACACAATCAATAATTTCATCCAGGAGAATGACAATAATGAGAGAACATACCAAAATTTGTGGGATACGGCCAAAGCGGTTAAAAAGGGCAATTTTATATCTCTAGATGCTTACTTGCATAAAATAGAGAAAAAAATCATATATATATATATATATATGTATATATATGTATATATATATATATGATTTTTGTTTATTTCTGTTGTCTCAACTGTTATAATGCAAGATTATATAATATATATGTATATAATATATATATGTAACATATATATGTGTGTGTGTATATATATATATATGGATACACACACACACACACACATATATATATATGTTACATAGGAAATAATTTACAGAGGGAAGACAGTAGAATTAAGAGGGATTGGTAAAGGTTTCCTATAGAACATGAGATTTTAGTTGAGATTAAAAGGAAGCCAGGAAAGCGAGTAGGCAAAGATAAGGAAGCAGAGCATTCTAGGTATGGGTGACATCCAGAGCCAATTTCCAAATTCAAGAGATAGAAGGGTCTTGCTTGTATTACAGCCAGGAGATGTGTTACTTGATTAAACAGTAGAGAGTGGGAAGTAAGGTGTAAATAAGATAAAAGGCTGGAAAAATAGAAGGGGGCAAAGTTATTCAGGTCCTTGAATGCCAGGTAAAGAATTTTTTTTTTTTTT
>JAJPUD010007003.1:666-27783 GCA_023553655.1 Myrmecobius fasciatus
TTGGAGTCCTAATGAAGAGGAAAGAGACTAGAATTTGGAGTCCTAATAAAGAGGAAAGAAACCAGAATTTGGAGTTGTAATAAAGAGGAAAGAAACCAGAATTTGGAGTCCCAATAAAGAGGAAAGAGAGCAGAATTTGGAGTTTGCAAACTGGGGCCCAAATCCCAGCTTTGCCACTTACCTGGACCCCAGCTTCCCCATCTGTAAAATGAAATGGGTGCACCAAATGACCTCTATAGTCTCTCTAATTCTAGGACCTATGATTGAATTATAACCAGTAATGGTCACTGGTGTTTTTATAGGTCTTTAAAGTTTTCGATGCACTCTAAGTATATCACTTCATTCCATACACCCAGGAGGGACAGATACTATGCTAATTAATCCCACTTTACAGATGAAGCAAATGTCAACTCAGAGAGTTCAAGTGACTTGCTCAAAACTATGAGAGCAGGAGTCTTGGAGGAAGAATTTGAACTCAGTTCTTCCTGACTGGAAGTTCAACACCCCTCTCTCTGCAACACTTAACTTAACTTATTAGAACAGCAAGACCCAGCAAGGCAATCACTTTGCAAGCACATTGTAGTACTTAAAAATCTGAGGACCTGGGTTTAACTCCCAACTCTTCGACCTGTATGACTGTGGGAAAAGTTATTTAAACTCAGTGGGGCTCAGTTTCCGCTCCTGTAAAATGAGCAGGAATAGAGTAGAGAGCTGAATGGTCTTTTATATCCCTTCTACCTCTGTTTCTAGGCACAGTACTTGGCAGGTACTTAATAAATAATTTTTTGAATTGGATAACTTGAACTTTGAAGTGAACACAGAAGAGCTTTGTATAGAGTAGGCATTTAATAAATACTGGATTGAGTAATCTTCACAAAAGTGAACATAGTGTCTTGCACACAGTAGGCACTTAGTAATCTTATTGAATTAAAGGATCTAATTTTGCAGTTTACCCAACAGACTTCAAGTAACAGGAGACATTTGATCTTAATAGGACTCTGCACCCACCTGGACTTAGAGTTTGCTGAGTTGTAGAGGTCTCAGTTTCCTCAGTAAGGAGTCAGAGATGCTCACTTGATTTTATCTTGTACTTGCAGATGGCAGACTCGGATGTTATCCGTCTCCAAAAGGTTTTAATCTGGCGGATTCTGGCTTCTAATTTTGCCAGATTCCCTTTTCTCATCCTCTTCATCTGATTAAATCCTCAGTGATCTTCAAAAACAGTTTAGGTCTGGACTAGTATCTAGTATCTCCCCCAAAAACCCATATTCTGTTTACCTTCCAGAGACACATGGATATTCTCCTAGAAGGGAGGACCTGAGCCCTCTGAATAAAGCACCATGGGGGACAGAAAAGGGACTGAGTGTCCAGTCAGAGAGCTGGTTGAGTTCTAACCCAGTTCCACTGCTTATGTGATTCTGGTCTTACTTATGACTAAATTGAGTAATAATTAAATTAATGAATCTATCAGCAAACACTTATTAAGTACCTATTGTGGCCTAGGATACAAATACAAAAAAAAATTAATAATAATAATCCTGACTCTCAAGGAGCCTACTAATGGAGATAACAGGATTTATATATATGTGGGGTGGACTTATTGATGTTTACTCAATGTAAAAGCACTTCCTAGAGCATCTTATCTCTTCCTTTAAGGGATTATATTGGATAAATATTAATCAGCCAAACCTCCTCATTACATAAATATATACAGGATCTATGCAAAATGAGCAGAACTAGATCATTTCAAAGTTCTCTTCTCTTACCTTAAATCTGTAACTCAGATTAATGATTCTAAGATTGAGGATCCACAGAGTCCTTTTTTTATTGGTTCCAGTGTGGATTCAGAATTCAAAGCCCAGAAGTCCCTTAATCAGTGCTTTCTGCCCCTTGGCCCTAATTGCTGACCGATGATTCAGGGTATGTGTCTGAAGGGGGCTGGGAGGGAGGGGGCAGAGAGGATTTCCCTGGGACAGAATCACCTTCTCCTAAGGAAAGAAGCTCAGGATGGTTTCTCCAGAGGCAGAACTGGGGAGGGAAAAGGGCTAAGAAAGCTGTGTGTAAAATCAATCATTCTGCTCCAGGAGGTTCAGGAAGGAACTGGCCTCCCCAAACTGTGTCTGGAGGGCAAAGGACTCCAAGGAAGGGAAGGAATGAGTCCAGCTCCAAGGCGATTTAACCTCCTAATGAACTCCATTCATGAGTGGGGAGGGGGGAGAGGCCCTAAGAAGGTCAGAGAAAGTAGCAGAGCTGGCTAGGAGCAGAGCGCCAAGAGACCAGAACCCAACATGTCCTTTGAATTGTTTTTCCAGAATGAGGGAATAGGTTACCTTGAACCATTGAACTCTCTGGAGGCAGTTCGATATAAAGGAAAGAACTATAACACTATCTGTGTAAATCTGGACAAGGCACATCATTTCTGGTGGCTGCCTCTTCCTTTAATTGAGAGGGATGAACTAGATCTTTCTGAAGTCGATCAACAAGTATTTATCTTTGTTGTTCAGCCATGTCCAACTTTTCATGACCCCAGTAAAGATGGTGCTTTAATTGCATCTTAAAGGAAGAGAGGAACTCTATGAGGCAGAGATAAGGGTGGGGAGCCTTCCTAAGATTAGGGGAGACCAGGGCAAAGTCAGAGAGGGGAGATAAAGTGTCATTTATGAGGAAGAGTCTATAGTTGGGCAGGATCGCTAAGTGTGGGAAGGTAAGTAATGTCCAGGTAGGAGAGGATTTGGTTCTACAGGATTTTAAAAGGTCCATCCCAGCTCCAAATCCTGTTCCCTTTTGGTCCCTTTTGTCTTCCCTTTGCAGGTTCCCATTAAGGATGCAGACTGGGGCCAGATACCAGGTCTTTCCAATAACAGGGGGAACTGGGGCATGGCACCGGACTTGGGGTGAAAAGACCTGGTTTTCCAATCTGAGATTTGTAGTCCTCTCTGTGCTCCAGGCATAATACCAATTAGTAAACATGTCCTGTGCTCCTTCCATATGCAAGGCACGAGAAAGGATACTAGGGATACAAAGGCAGAGTTGGAGCAACCCTACTCCACAACGAGCAGTTTCCATTCTACTGGAGGACAGACCTGAGGCATGGAGGATCAGGTGTTGGACATGACATCAGAAAAATTCAAATTCTGGCCCTAAAACTTATATATATGTATGTATATTATATATGTGTATAAATTTATATGATCAAGAGCTGATCTAGTTACCTCTCATCCTCAATTTCCTCATCTGTAAAATGAGAATAATAAGAATTCCTAACTCACAGGCTCAAATGGGGTAGGATCTATAAAGTGTTTGGAGTCCTTAAAGTATGAACTAAATGCTATTATTATTATGAGGGGGAGGGCAAGGGAGAGGGGGAAAATCAATCAACATTTTTAAAGTTCCTACTATGTGTTTTGGTTTCCTGATATATTAAACTCTATGGTCTCTTCCAGTTCTTAAGTCCTTTAATCCTTTTAACCTAGAACCTCAGTGTGAGTGGAACACAGAGCTAATGATAGACAATCTTGTTTGGGAAAAAGTCCTCTTAGAATATAAAAATTCTGAGTGAGGAGCTTGAATAGCTAGAGTTGCAGGTGTGGTGTTAATAAAAAGCACACTAGATAGTAGTCAGGATCGGGTTCAGATTCTCCCCAAGCCTTACTTTTCCTCATCTTTAAAATGGGGGCAAAGATTCACCATCTACCTCACAGTATTATTGTAAGGAAGGCACCTCTACTCAGGTGTATAATAGCCACTTAATAAATTCTTGTTGACTTAACTTGACTCACCTTAATGTGTTATAGAAATGCGAACAATCCTCTAATAAAGATTTGGCAAGATCAGGATTCGGATCTCTAGAAGGAGGATCCCCTCCCTCTAATCTTCTACTGGTTCCTCCCTTATTGCTTTCAAATATGTACAAATTGTCCCCGTCCTCAAAAATGTCCATTAGCATAGGGAAAGAGCAAGAGGCTCACAAAAGAGAAAATGGACAATCTTGATTACATAAAATTTAAAAGTTTTTGCACAAATAAAAACAATGCAGTTTAAAAGTGGGAAGGAAACAGATAAATGGAAGGGGGGATTTCTGTGGTAAGTTTCTCTAGTAAAGATATATAAGGAATATATTAAGAATACGGAATCAAATTTATAAGAACAAGAGCCACTCCCAAATTGAGAAATCATCAAAAGATATAAATAGGTAATTTTCAAAAGAAGAAAACCAAGCAATCCATCAATCAATAGCCAAAGGAAAAAAGTGCTCTAAATACCTAATAATTAGACAAATACAACTCACTTTTATGTGTTGTCTTCTCCCTTTAGAATGTAAACTACTTGAAATCAGGTAGTGTCTTTCTTTTTGATTATATCTGTACTCACAGCACTTAGCAATTGGTACTTCATAAATACTTGTTTCCTTCCTTCTGTATATATTTCTGAATGCATTTGCTGCCTGACCCATTCAAAGATAAGTTCCTCGTGAGTGAAGATTAATTTTTTGTACTTGTATTCTTAGCATCTGACACAGTTCTTGGCACATGGTAGGTGCTGAATCAGTGCTTTTTGATTAATTCATTGACTGATTGCCAGTCAGAGGTCTTTCCTCAAGTTCACTGGCACAACACATCCAATCAAATGCCAAGGGAAGAAAACATCAATGGATTCCAAATGAGAGTCTCCTAAAAAGTTTTACTGATGCCTTTGTTTTTTTTTTTTTGTTTGTTTTTTGTTTTTAACAATAATTATTTCCTGCTCTCAGCCTCCCTTAGCCTTCACCAAGCCATCATTTGAGATAAGGAAATACAAGCAAAACAGTTTAACCTCCTCAGATAAGATATTTGACATTTCACACTCCTCCATCTCTCTACCCATAGGACAGAAATATGTTTCATTATATCTTCTGCCCCCAAGGTTATTAATTAAACTCAATTATCCTTAGTTTGGCTACCTCTGACTATTATTTTCATTTATGTTTTTCTAATCATTGTATGTAATTTTTTTCCTTATTTTTCTTGCTTCTCTCTAAATCAGTTGAAATATCTTTTTGGGGGGTTATGTGTTTCTTTGAATTGTCATTTCTTATGCTGCCCAATAATATCCCATTCCATCACCATGCTGTGATTTGTTCAGCTGGCTCCCAATTGATGAGCACCCACTTTGTTTCTACATTAGTTTGATGCCACAAAAAGGGCTATTGTATTTGGGATGTTGCACTCTGTCATTTACTACCCTAAGGTAGGTATTATTCATCTGGTGTTACAAATGAGGAACAGAGATTCAGAGAGTTCAAGTGACTTGTCCAGTGTCACCTAGTCTGGACCGGCCACAGGTGGGATATGAACTTAGACCTTCCCTAAATCTACATCCTAAGGTATAAGCCCAGTCATAAAACTGCTGGGTCACAGAGTAGGAAGAATTTAGTGGCTTTTCTCATGTAATTCCATATTATTTCCCAGGACATTTGGACAAATTCACAGATCCACAATATATTAGTGTCTTCTCACAGGTGTCTTACTTCACTTAGCAGCTGGTGATTCTTATTGTACAAGCCAATGCGGATGCCAAATCTCATCTATTGAATTTAGGGTGTCAAATCTATATTCACAAGGCCCAAGGGACGATTTCATTTTTATCTTTCTTTGTGTCCTAGATTGGCTTGTCCTAAGCCTCAGAACTGGGCCTGCTTCCCTAAAATCTGAGTAAACAAAGAGCCTTATCACCTAAGATACCTGTCTCACCCAAGGAGAAACTGTGCCCTGGTAATAGACTACACTACCTCTCGATCAATATGTGTCATTGGCCATAAGGGGGAACTAACCAAGACTGTAACTGAATCTGGGTATCACTCCCCCATTATTCGATGGCTACTGTCATGAATTGAATATTCAATAATATTATTTAAACTTAGGAGACTGGGGGATTTGATTATGTAAATATGAACAACTTCATGTGGGGAAAAAGGATTTCTCCTGTTTATCAAATAAATAATAATTGACAAACTGAGATGGAAGTTCTGAACTGAATGATATTGAAATGTTAATAATAAATGAGGATATATCATGAATCCATACCCCCAAGAGTTCAAGATGATAATTAAATAGGAGTCAGCTCTAATGTGTTAAAACCTACAAGTTAGATTGGTCATTGATACTCCTCCCCTTCCTTATAGCTCTGCTCCCCAAACTGTGATTGATCACAGCAGCTTCTGATTTCTGTGTTTCATTATTGACAACAGGAAGCCATCGGGAAGGAAATCAGTGAGACATGTTGAGAAAGGGAGGGAATGAGAACAGAAATAGAAACAGAGAGAAATTAAGAGAGAGAAAGAGAGACCCAGAAAAAGAGAGCAACAGAGACAGCCAGGCTTGCTCACGTACTGGGTCTACGTTCTGTAGTAGTTAGCTCAGAACTTTCTTGAGGAATTATCAACTTTGTTAGCAACTTGAGCTGCCTGCAAGGGCTGGCTATTCCACGGTCAGGAGAAGTGTTATATGAATGTAAAGGAAAGAAAAGAGTCCCAGACATAAAGTGGAGGAAGTAATAATCGGATCAATGACTCCCATATGCGACGTTTCAGGCTTGGTCTTTTTATTCTCGACTTTTGTTGTTCTCAGCACAGTCGGATTCTTGCTCGTTCCTGAGGAATCACGGTAAATTTCACACAATTGAGCAAGTCTAAATTTCACCCAATTTCCTGCATGTCCAGTGACACTAGAGGCCCACTAGCCGCCGTCCACCCTTAGAATGCCGCTGCTTTCTCCTTTGATCTTCACCAAAACTTAAGGAGGTAGGAAGGGTCGCCATTATGCATCTTGTTTTACAAATGAGCAACAGAGAGTTCAAGTGTCTTGTCTAGTGTCACCTAGCCTGGACCGGCCACAGGTGGGATATTCCCTAAGTCCATTTCTTTCCACTATCCCACGATACCTCGACTAGTGAATAAAAAGAAATAAAACTGAGGCTTTGTTTCCTGGACTAAAACAGGGAAGGAATCCCAGAGACCAGCTAGACCATCCTCCCCATGAATAGATGAGAAAACTGAGGTCTGGGGACTGAGGAACTGAATCCAGACCCTCTGACCCTACTGTTTCACCACCTCCTCCAGGAAGACTCCCCAGATCTCTCACTGGTTAGAACTTTTGCTCTCCTGGGAATAACTTGGGGTGAACTTGCTATGAATTATGTGTTGACCCGTGTGCACCCCTGTCTAGAGCTGCCTTTGTACTGGTAGGTGTGTAATAATGCTTGTTGGATGGAACTCCCTTTGGGGACCTTTTTCCAGTTTGCCATCGAGCTCCCCCAGTCACCCCTTGCTGGCCTGCCTGACTTTCCTGGTGCCTTCCCCCGACCTCCCTCTACCTTCCTCCTTTGGGTGCTGGGGTGTGAGAAGATGCAGAGGAGCAGTGACAGCCAAGGGAGGTGACAGTCACTGAATAGGTGGGAACAGACTCCACCTGAGAGCAGGGTGAGAAGCAGGTTAGCTGGGTGAAAAGTTCACAGAGAGGAGAGCTGTCTGTTTGCCGGCTTAATTTATCTGCTATTTGGCTAACCTTGCTCTGAACCCAGACCCCAAGACCCCTTTCCTCTCTCCCCCCAGCCCCCCACTGGGCTCTTGTGCCGGACCACCAAACCTTCCCTCTTCCTATCCCAGAGACGCAGCAGGTTGAGAGATGGGAGGGGGGGAAGGGATGGGGCACCTCCCTCCCTCCCCAAAGAGCTGCTCTCAAAAGACCCTTGAGTTCTTAGAAACCCAAATAACATCCACCGACTGCAAAATCTGAGCCCCAGAACATCAGACACCAGGGCAACGCTCAAAGGACACCCCACCTGGCCCTCCTTCCCCAAATACACAACTGCTCCAGGAGCCAGTGACCCCTCCTTTGGGTCCCATCCATCATCCGCTTCTCCGGCAAAAGCCGGACACATGGGCAAGACACAGGAGGGAAAAGTCTGTCTGCTTTCCCCAGGTTGGAGCTGCACTTTCCCCGGTCTTTCTGAGTTCACTCCCCATTGTCTTCCTCTTTTTCCCATGCTTTGCTTTGGGGGGAGAAGGGGACAATGAGAAATCATTAATTTTAAGCTGGAAGAAATTCTTAAAGGCCATCCCAGGACAAGCCCTTTATTTTTACAGATGAGGAAACTGAGGGCAAAGAGACCACAGAGCTACTGTGTCAGAATGGGATGTAGACCCAGGTCTTCTCGACTTTCAATCTAGCTCCCCATCTTCTAGTAGATTTGTATGACAATGGACAAAAAATTTCATTTCCTTAGTTTGTTCACGTTTAAAAGGAAGGGCTTAGACTAGCTGTAATAGTAGAGTGAACTTGTATGTGCAAATCCAAGGACTCCAGGCTGGAGGTACAAAAATGAAAATCAGGCAGTCCTTGCTCTCCCTCTGGGGGTCTCAGTCTCCTCAGGGATTCACTCAATAAACAACCCAATTCAATAAACATTTATTAAGTACTTACAATGTGCCAGCACTCTGCTAACTGTTAAGGAGACAATTAATAATAAGACAGCCTCTACTCTCAATCAGCCAACAATCTTAAGGAAGAAAGGGAAACTCCAAAGAAAAGAAAAGAAATCCCAAATCCTCTGAACCCTTCCAAAGGGTTCTCTTGCAGGGATATAGCATGCATTAAGACAACTTAAAATGACTGGAAACCATTACCCAGAAGACATGGAACCCTTGAAAATAAATCTAAGGTTTGCTGAGGGTTCTAGAGAGTTTTAGTCTGGGACAGTTATTTTCTTAGTCCATATCATTGAGTTGCTGCCTCCCTTCTTTTTTTCTTTTACCCATGTTGAGTTTGAAGGTAAATCATCACCCTCCCCACACACACCTTTTTTTTTTTTTTGACAGAGTGACTAGATTGATGTGTGGCCAGAATGTATTAATAAAATGTTTAAATCAATACACACACACCCCTTTTTTGATAGTAACTAGTACAATATTTAACTGACTCTCCCTAGGGAACCAAAAAAAATGTATATAGGATGTCCTTTTAAGCTTAATATGCATTTGTAATTTCACTATAACTTTCTCATGTCTAGAAATTTAACAAAACAATGTCAAAACATTATAGCAAAAACTGATTTTTGAATTATAAATGCTTAGACTTAACGTCTAACTATTGGTTTTTGACAGTCAGTTTGAGCTGACTCCAGAGCATTTTCCAGAGTTCCTTTCCTAACTCACACTCAATCTAATGAACTGGATTTTCAGAGTGTGGCTACTATATGTCCTCTCAGGTTTTCAGAGTTAGTGCTAGATGTTAGGGCTGAATTTCTAATGCTCAAAAGCCCCCATCAGTGTGCTTCCACTATGGTAGTCAGTTCACATCAATTAGTCAGCCAGACTTAATTATTTTTTAATAGTATGATAAGAATTGTTGATACAAAAAAATCTAAAACACACCCACACACATACAAAACACCCCTTAAAGTAGGACTTCTTAAACTTGTTCCACTCTAGACCCCTTTAACCCAAGAAATGTGTATGTGACTCTGGGTATAGAGGTATATGAATAAAATATTTACTGCTAATAAATCATAATTCTGTTAAACTCCACCTTCAGTTACATGACCCCAGAAGGGGTCCTGACCCATAGTTTGAGAAATTCTGGCTTACAGGATCTTTTTGCAGAAGGGATAGGAAGAAGATATGGACCCTAAGACCAAGGACCAAGGCTCTGATCTCCCCTCACCCAATTAAGACTTTCTTGGGAATCATGCTGAAGACTCTCATTCTTTTGTTCATATCTTCCAGCTTCTGATTTAGCTCTTTGGTTGTTCTTTTAGGGTGTTAATGAGTCTCTCACTCAATTAGAACAGGCTCCCTATAGTTTTAAACACTCTTCCACACTTGGTATAAAGTCTTTGAGATGTCTTAATATCTGCCAAATGTATCAGGGCATTTAGGGTTATCCATGTGATTTTCACCCCATCCTTTAAGGGAGATCAGGAAGTACAGAACAGAAAGTTCACATAGATTGTTAGTGAAATGTATTATGTTATTCTTGTGGCACAGATGGAGAGATATGTTAGAATTCAATGGTTCCCACTCAGAGGTTTGTAAATCTATTGGGAGCATGAAACAATCCAAGAGGTTTGTGCTAGAAATTATTTAATGGCTCCTTAAGCAGTAACTAATTACACAGTAATATATTACATTGCTCTAGAAGTTTACAATACATTTTCTTTTTGTGGTTGAAAGGAGTTCATGAAACAAAAATCCTTGGGAACCACTGGGCTAGGTGATAGGTTTAGAATTGGTTGACTGACTGTACTCAAAGAATTATTATTAATGGACCAATGCCAAAAGGGAAGGTCATCTGAATGTAGTGCCCCATGGATCAGACCTTGGTCGTTTGCTTAATAGTTTTATAAATGACTTGGATAAAGACACAGAAGGCATACTTATCAAAATCACTTAGGAGAGACACAAATCTAGGATTTAATATGCTGATGATAGTCAGGATTTAGAAAGAGTGTGATAGACTAGGGCACTGGAGTGAATTTCATAACAGGGAATTTAATGCAGATAAATAGTAAATCTTACGTGTTCAAAAAATCATTATCATGAGTACAAGTTGGAGAAAGCGTGACTAGATAGCAATTTATCTGAAAAAGATCTAAGGGATCTAAAGTGGACTTTAATATTACCCCCAACCCTGAGATTCTATGAAATACAAAAGCAATATATATTGGAGGGGCAAGGGTCACTAAGATAATCACAGAATTTGTCAGACGGACTTCAAAGGCCTTCTAGTCCAGCCAATGCCCTCCAATGAATTACCACTAGAAAACATCTCTCTGGTCCCAATTTCTTCTGTAAAATGAAAGGTTTGGATTAGAAAATTTCTAAGGTCCTTCTTAAATTTCAAGGCCTCCTCACACATACTTATTCATACACATACACATTATTTGAAAATTATTGAGTATGGATTAGAAGCAGAGAAGAAAAAGTATATGGGAAAAAAGGGTTTTTAACAATGTCAAAAGTTGCAAAGAAGACTGACAAGGGGACAGTGGATTTAGCCATCAAGAAGTAATTGATAATATTGGAAATCATAGATTCAATAGTATAATAGGATCATAAGCCTAAATGTAAGGGGCTGAGAAATGAATGGGTAGGATGGTGAAAAAATGGAAGTTTGAATAGACAAATTTTGACAACTTTGATTACTGTGGATACTGGATAAGGTCCAACAGATGTCTAAACTTCAGTTATTCTATGATTTCATCAGTGGAGAGGTACTGGCAAGAGTATGATGGAGCCAGCTCAAACTGGTTCTCAAAAAACAAATGTTATTGTATTGTACTTGTCATATAATTTATCCTATCTAGCATGTATTAGATTACCTGTCATCTAGGGGTGGGGGGCGGGGGGAGGGAAAGGAAAAGCTTGGGAAAAAAAAAGTTTTTTTGCAAAGGTCAATGTTGAAAGGTCACTCATATGTTTTGCAAATAAAAAGCTTTATTAAAAAAAATAAAAAAATAAAAAAAAACAAATGTTATATTTTCTTTTCTTTTTTTTTTTACTTTTATTAAAGTTTTTTATTTACAGAACATATGAGTGATTTTTCAACATTGGCCTTTGCAAAATTTTCTGTTCCAAATTTTTCCCTCCTTCCCCCACCCCCTGCCCTAGATGGCAAGTAATCTAATATATATTAAATATGTTAAAATATATGATAAATCCAATATGTGTATACATATCTATACAGTTATCTCACTGTACAAGAAAAATCAGATCTAGAAAGAGAAAAAAAACAACCTAAGAAGGAAAATAAAATGTAAGCAAATATTCACAGAAAGTGTTAAAATGTTATGTTGTGGTCCACACTCAGATCCCACAGGACTCTCCCTGGGTGGAGATGGCTTTCTTTATCACTGAACAATAGCAACTGGTTTGAGTCACCTCATTGTTGAAGAGAACCATGTCCATCAGAATTGATCATCGTATAGTCTTGTTGCCAAATGTTAAATTTTCAATGTGAGCATCTACACCTTAGAAACTGGCAAATGCTACACATCATGGCTACATAATGTTGCTTTGCTGATGATCTAGATTTTAAAAATTGATGGAGAAAATAGTGATAATTCATATTAAATGAAAAGTGTTATATATACTCTTTTTCTCCAGAGAATTGATTGTTAAACATTTATTAATGCATCTTTAGATCCTGGTAAGAACAGAATTCCCTTAGAAAGAATATTAAAAAATGTGGGGGTGGGGGTTAATCAGGAAAAGTCTAATGTAGAAAATATCAAGCTATACTTTGGGACTTCTCTGGCTTTCTCACCATGCCTTCATGTTGGATATTTTCTCTCCCTAGCTTTCCAGCATCCTTTTTATATGTGTTTTCCTCTATTAGATTACAAATTCCTTGACAACAGGGGCTTTTTTGGGTATTTTCATCTCAAGTAATTATCAGAGTGACTAGCAGATAGTAGGTGCTTAAGAAATGTTGATTATTATTATACCATCTTAGTAATATAACCCTCTTTCTTTCTAAAAGTCAATTAAAATTCCTGACTAAACTTATTCTTAACCAATAATCTTGAAGGGAAGCACACAGGAACTCAAGCTGATGTTATTAGGGAATCACTCCCAACCCATTAAGGATACCCTTACAGTTCTGAAGAGGGGAACGTGGCTCTAGGACCTGAATTTATTATCTAATAGAGGAAGTTAATGCTCTTTCAAAGGGAATTCTAAGATTTTCTTACCACTTAAGAAGTGATGGAGAAAATAGTGAAAATTCACATCTGGGAGAATAGGAATTGAAATAAGGATCTTTCAGTTTATATAAGATTAAATGTGGATCCTAAATGATGGATTAGAAAAGATAATGAGGGGGTACCTATGCAAAGGTATAGAAATACAACGTGGAAAGTCTATAGAAAATAGTTAGTAGGTCAGTTGAACCATAATGGAGAATGTGTGAAGAAGGGTAATATGAAATAAGACAGGTGGGAGATAGATGGCATAAAACTTTAAATGCCCACCCAAGGATTTTGCATTTTGTCCTAGAGACCGTAAAGAGACGTTGAAGATTTTTGAGAAGGGAAGTGACATGATTATAGATATATGTTTGAGAAATATCAATCTGCCAGGTTGATTGAGGTGAAGAGAGGCAGGAGCCAGGAGACCAACTGGCAGTCAGTTAGGCAAGAGGTGATTAGGGCCCATGAGAGTTGTGAGTGTGGGGAGAAGGGCATGGATATACCAGATGTCATAGACATGTCTGATTGGTTACTGGGTGTGAGGAATGTAGAATGATAGAATAAACTTCCCAAGAGGCAGAGACTGAAGTGATGACATTGCAGAGGAAGTATCTGGATGTGGCAGTGAGGATCAAGAAATAAATTATTCTGCTTCCCGGAACCTAGCACAGTGATTGCCACATAGGAAGCAATAGGAAGAAGGAAAAAGGACATGGGGAAGGTGGTAGAAATGTAAAAGAAGGATGGAAGAAGAAAAAAGAAAAAGAAGAGAATAAGGAGGAGGGAAGGAAGAGAAAGATGGGAGAAAAAAAAGGGAGCAAAGAGAAAATATTTTCTTCTATTTTTTCATTTTTTTGTTTTTGTTTAACTGATTCTTGAAGTCTTATTGAGTCATTTACTTCTATTTGTTCAATTTTAATTTTTAAAGTATTATTTCCTTAAGTTATCTTTTTTAGCTCCTTTTGTAGCTGGCCAATTGAATTTCTTGATTCAATGCATTCTTTTTCCATTTTGCCAGATTTATTTTTCAGTGAATTGTTGTCTTTTTCCAATTCACCAATTTTGTTTTTCAGTTCACCATTTTTATTTTCCAGTGAATTGGTGATTTTTTCCAATTCACCAATTTTGTTTTTCAGTGAACTGTTTTCTTTTTCCAATTTGCCAGTCCTATTTTCCAGTTTTTGATATTTCTGTTGCCCTGATCTCAATTTATTTCCCCATTCTTCTTCTAGCTCTCTTTTGAGATTCTTAATGCAATCATCCAGGTAAGCCTTCTGAAAGGGAGATCAACTTAAGTCTGCCTTTGTGGCTTCATCTGGGATTGTTTTCATAATGTCAGGATCTGGGGACTGTTCTATTTTTTCTCCGTAAAAGCTTTCTATGGTGAGAGCTCTCTTCTGCTTCTTGCTCATGATTTAAAGTTGGGATATTGGTCAAAAGCAGAGAAAACTGCAACAATTTGTATTTGCCCTGGGGCAGTTTGCCGAGTTGACTTCGGGTCTGAGGCTGGTCGGGCTAGATTCACAGTAGGACCACGTTTTCAGCTGCTCTCGATCCACCCTTTACCAAAGGCAGATCTGCCAAAGCACCTGCCCGCAAGCAGAGCAAAGTGGCCCAGGCGTCTCCCAGGGGCTTCCTGGGTGCCTTAAATCCGCCCCTCTATCGCAGCCCTGACTTCCGCCCCGGCTGGAGTCTGATCACGACCAGCGGCCGATTTCCCCTGAGGCTAACCTTCTCTGGAGTTCTTTCAAGGTAGATCTTTGATAGAAGTGCGTTGTAGTCCAAATGCTTGGCGGGGCCCTCACTCAAAAACCAGTTGGAAGGCTCACTTTGTCTGGGTTTGAGGGAACGTCCCAGGATTTCACAGAGAAAGTTGTCCGCAGTTCGCCATCTTGGCTCCGCCCCCGCAAAGAGAAAATAAAAGAAAGAAAGGAAGAAAAAAGAGGAGGAAAGAGATGAAAGGAAGGAGAAAAAATGAAAAAAGGAGGAATAAAAGCAGAAGAAAGAAGAGAAGGAGGAGGAAAAGGAAAAGGAGAAAAAAAGAAAGGGGAGAGTGCTGTCCTGGGGAACGTGACCAGTGCTACAATGTCATGTGAAGAAAACCAGATTTCTGTGAGCCAAAAGATAGTGTGAGAGGAAAAGGTCAAGGATAACAGGAAGTTTGAGAACAATCGAACATAGGGAGGACAGAGGAAGTTAAGGAGGGGGCTGGAGCAGAACTGGGCAGATAACAAAATCCAGGAGAGGCAACAAAAGGGTAATTGGTCACCATCTGGTGTCTTATGTTGGTCTGAATCTGGTATTTCTTCCTCAGTCCCAGCCTTGTGTGGACAATTCTCCTCTGAGCCAGGGCTGTGCTGGCTCAGGATGCCTGTCTGGGGCATTATAGGCTCCTATGGATGTGGAACATCGCACATATTGACACGCTTAGTAGATATGTTGTGAATTTTCCTTTTCTCTTTTTTCTCTTCCTTCCTCCCTCTTTAACCTCTCTCCCTCCCTCCCTCCCTCCCTCCCTTCCTCCCTTCCTTCCTTCCTTCCTTCCTTCCTTCCTTCCTTCCTTCCTTCCTTCTTCCCTCCCTCCCTTATTTCCTCCCTCCCTCCCTCTCTATCTCCATATGTCCCTATTTCCTCTAGGCTGGAAGTACGGCAGCCACTCAGCTTGATCCCATGAATTTTTAAGCTTCTTCATTTCAGATTTGGGCTTGTTTATTTCCCATCAGGCAGGTGGCCAGTATCCTCCTCTTTCCCAACCAACATGTACACACATATTCCCTTGGGGCTCGGCCATCTTGGTGCCAGACTGCCTGTGGTTGAGTCCTCCTGCACCTCCGAAGTCTCAAGCATGAGCAGTCTGCCCCTCACCCACCCCCAGCAGTACAGTAGGGATTCCAGGTGTGACCTACCTAGTAACCCAGGTAATGTTACCCTTGAAACTCCCATTATAAGTTTTATAACACCGACACGCCCTTGATCAGTTTCACATTCATTTTATAATCCTCAACATGATTCCTAAAGCTCTTCAAATATTTATTTTTAACTTTTGTAATAATTATAACAACAGCTAGAATTTATATAGAGCTTTAAGTTTTGTGAGGTACTTTATAACATCTCATTTGATGTGAGAATATGATTTGAGTTACTTTAAAAATCATAACTTTGAAATAAACTCTTTTTAAAAAATAGCTTTTTATTTTCAAAATACATGCAAAGATAGTTTTCAATATTCACCCCTGTAAAACCTTATGTTTCCAATTTGAAATAAACTCTTAATTTGGTTTTACTGTGGAATTAAGATGTTAGGAAATGCACCAAATTATTCCCTTTATTGTTACATTTTCTAAGATGAAACCCAAACTAAGACAAAAAATTAAAGTGCAAATCTTGACTCTAAGAAAAATCACAACAAAACAATTTATTAGTATAATACTTCTAGAAATTGATGGAGAGCATCGGTATAAGGAGAGCAGAGGAATTTCAAGGGAGCTTGATAAAAGGCTCCAGGACATTTGGTGGACCCTATGACTGAATTTATGGGAGGTATAAATGTGAAGCACACAAGATATGGATGGTCTTAATCTGCATGGCTGGAGACTATGTTGTTATTTGATCATTTCAGTTGTGTCTAATTTGGATTTTTCTTGGCAAAGATACTGGGGTGATTTGCCATTTCCTTCCCCAGCTCGTTTTACAAGTGAGGAAGCTGAGGCAGGCAGAGTGAAGTGACTTGCCCAGGATCATACAACTACTAAGTGTCTGACGCCATATTTAAACTCAGGAAGAATAACCTTCCTGGCTCCAGGTCTGGCACCACTGCACCCGCTGCACCACTTGGCTGCCCTGTGTGACCACAGATTCACCCGAACATTTGAGTCATCTGTCACTTATCTGCAGAATGGATTAGGAGGTGAAAGAGACCCGATTGCATAGAGCAAACACAATGGTTTGGTTTGTGCTTAGTTTCATGATGGGTGAGGAGAACTACTGCTCAGTTCCTGGCTTGATTTGTTGAATTTTCTGACAGGCGGAAGCTGCTTTGCTTGGCCCCAGTCATAGAGGCCTTGAGTACAGGTTGCAGAGGAGAGGTCCAGTAGATCTTCCCAAGAGTCAGAGCTATCCCAAAGTGGAATGGATGATCTTGGGAGGCAGGTGGATTCTGACTTACTGGAGGTTTCCAAGCAGAGTCTGGATGGCCACCAAGGGCATTCCTGTCCAGGGACGGGTTGATCTAGTTGGTTTTTGAGCTTTGTTCCAACCCTGAGATTCTGGGATTCTGGGGATTGGATTTTTCTGGCTCAGAGCCCAACTTAGCTCTGGAATATAGCTTTCCTTCCACAACTCCCGAGGTCCTCGGCTTTGCCCCTGGAAATCATTCATGTCTGCCAGCCCAAAAAATCAAAGGGGCATGAACACAGCTAACCACTGTGAGCTGTGCCATTCCCACCATATTAACAGGGGCAAACTGGAAGCCATGTGGAAGCTATTCTATTTGGAACAAACTGAGTTGCATTGTCACACTTGAAATATTAGGGTTATAAAAGTTAATGAGCCCACAATGTAACTATTCTCTGAAGTCTACAGAGATTTCTCAAGTCACCCCACTGGGAGCCCAACACAATCTACTCTGGAGGGGTGACAGTCAGCTGGGGGCTTTGCTAAAACCAGCCCTTGGTCATCACAAGCCAAGATCCAGTTACCATGGGCACCCCAGGGAGGAATAAGCTTGTATCTTCTGTCAAGTGATTTCTTATGTCCTCTTAGCAGTGAGTAATGAAATGAATGCTGAGGATTTTAAGGGGACGTTAGAGCAAATTAGAGGAAAGCAGAGGAAGGAAAATTCTCATGCTCTGGCTCAAGTGCCCATCAAGACAATGGCACCAGTCAGCTTCTGAACAAATGTGAAGGAGAGGAAGAAGTTGGACATAATTAGCCAGCCATGTGGTATCACTGTTCCCTTGATTCTAGTCCACATCCAGTCCATGTTTGAGGGCAGAACAGGTCTTGGTTTTTCAAAGTGAAAAATATTTGTTGCAAAGGGTATTAGAAAGACGAGATCAATATTTCCAAGGTCTTTATGACATTCTCTTTTACCCACACTTAATCCAATGTCTAGCACATAGTAAGTACTTAATATTTATTAATGGATTAATTGATTAGATAGTACATTTGGGTCATCTGGCCCATGTCCTTACAAACTAGGGGATTCTGGCCAAGTTCCTCCAGTTCCATATGCCTTGGGCAACTCTTCAATATATTTATCCGTCTTCCATAAATGTTGTCTCCTCCATTAGAGTGTAAGCTCCTTGAGAGCAGAGACTGTTCTACTTTTCCATCTGTATCCTTAATGCTCAAAATATATTTTTTGCACATAGTAAGTGCTTAATAAATATTTTATTTATTCATTCATTGATACTCTCGTTGATACATTATACCCATCATTGGAGGGAAAGAATTCCCATTCTGGGAATCCCTGGTGAACATAGAAAAAGTCAAAGGACAGATGGAATTTCAGTTGCCATCTAGTCCAATCCATTCATTTGCAGATAAGAAAAATCAGGCCAAAGATATTAAGGGATTTGCTTAAAATCACAAGGCAGTAAGCAGTAGAGTTACTATTTGAACCCAGATCCTTTGACAGCAGTTGCAGTAAACTTTCAACTTTACTTATATGTTGCAGCCTATCCCCCTTTCTGCATCATAGAACACAAACTACAGGTTGGCCCATAAGCCAGATTCACTTGGTTGCCTGTTTTTGCATCCTGGGGATGGAAAAAAACCTTCTTGGCAGTTTGGGTGTACCAGACAGGCAGAGTCAGGTTTGGGTCTGCATGTAGTTTGGTGACCCTTGGTCAACACCGTTAGCTCTGCAAGAGCAAGCAAAGCACCCTAATTATCCTTGTCTCTCAACACTACCAATCTCCAATGGAGCAGATGCTCTTTTCAAGGTGGGTGCTCCTCCAAGGAGGCAGATCACAGCTCCTGTGATCTACTCCATCCTCATCCATATCCTTTCATGACTTGACCCCAAGAGATCCAATTGACATGCTGGTGTACTTCCCTCAAGTTTGCTCAACATCCAAGAGGCAGCGGGATGTGGTGGAAAGAGCAGCAGATTGGGAGGGCTGAATCAAATCTAGATTCTACCACTTACTATCTGTGTGACCTTGGACACTAAGTCTGGGTCTCAATTTCTCATCTGTAAAATGAGAAAGTTAGATAAGATGGCTTCTAGAGACTCTTCTAGTTCTAGAAGTACCATTCCATTAGAACAATAGCTCTCAAAGTATGGTCCAGAGAATCCTGGTATCTCTGAGATCCTTTCAGAGGGTCTACAAGTTTAAAATAAGTTTTTACTTCTAATATAGTAAATATCCATAAACTTTTATATAACATAATTATATGTCATATTATACACACACACACACATATATATGTATGTATGTATAATTAAAAATTCTTTGGGCAGATCCTCAATAATTTTTAAAGGCATAAAGATACTGAGAATAAAAGTTTGAGATTTTTTGCATTAGAGGATAAAAATGAGAATTAAATGATAAATGATAAATAGTCATGGTCAAATAGATGGATGAATTCATGAGAATAACCATGGCCCACATGGTCTGAACATGTGGTGATTAATTAATAATAATGGTAGTAGATGGATGGATGGATGGATGGATGAGAACAGAATTCACTGAGACACTGGAGGTACAGTGAATCACTTGGGTTGTTCTCAAAGTAAGTATTTAATAATCAATGTTGAATAGATGGATGAATGGATACATGAAAATAACATAGGATTACTCAGGTTGTACATAAAGTAGGTCTGTACATATGGTAGGTACTTACCATAGTAATGGTGAAAAGATGGAGGGATGGATGGATGAATGAATTGATGGATGGAAGAAGACAGCGCCCACTGAAGGATTGGAGGTGTAATGGATCACAAGGATTGTTTGCATAGTAGGTACTTATACCCAATGTTGAATAAATGAACAGATGCATGAAGATTACAATGAAATACATGGATTGTCCATCGTAGGTTCTTAAAAACTGTTGAACTGATAGATGAGGGTGACAGTGGCGTTCCCAAGCTCCATATATAATAGATTCTTAAGAGTCATAATTAAATGGATAGATGTCTACATGAGAATAACAGTAAAACATGTGGTTTTTACACAAAATAGGCACTTCAAAGTCATCGTTGGATGTGTTGATGGATGACTGAATTAATGTGGTGGAGAAGACTCCTGGAGTTCCTGGTATGGCCCAGTGATACCCCAGAGGGATACTAGCTTGGGTGGCCTAGCCAGTCCAGCTGGTTCTGCTGTGGAGCGAATCTCCCCCAACAACTCTCTCTATAGACCAGTTGTCTTTTATTGGGCCTTGCATGCTGTCATACCCCTATAGGCCTTCCATAAAAATGAATTGCAGTGGATTCATGTTATACCCTCCCTTGGATTTATAGAGTCAGTTTCTTTCCCAAGCCCTTTCACGTCTCTTAGGTCATCTTTATCATCATAACATCCCAGGAAGTAATGGAAAAGAACTCTACTCAAGGTCACCCATAGCTTGAATGCCAGTCCTTTGACCCCAGCCAAGCTGGCTTTCCATTGGGGCTTATTGACAGTCAGGGGCCTGGCTCTAGGCTCCCAGGGGCACTCCTGTCAATCAAGGAGGATCCCAGGGCAGAAAGTTACCTCCTCAGCTATGCAAATACTGATGCTACACCTTCCAACACAGCCTTTGGAGGGAAGATTTGTAATTTTTTGCTGAGTTCTTTGAAATACTTGGGTGCAAAGGGAATGTCTCTTCTCTTCCCCACCATGGAGCTAGAGGGCCTAAGCCAGAAGAGGTACAATCCTCCATTTCCAGGTAAGCACTTCAGGACCCTGCCCTTAAGGCTCTCCTCAAATCTTTCCTCTTTGGGATCCCAGTTCAAGGGTATCCATGAAGGGACCTTCCTGAGACATACTGAGGCACAATCTAGAAGAGTGTGAATGGAGAGCTGGAGAAAATATTGTCATACAGAAGGCTTATTGTTATGGCTAGAACCTTAGGTGATCATTCAAATATTGTCTTAATGGAGGTGGAATGAATGAATAAATGAATTAAAAAGCATTTATTAAACATTTCTTTGTATTTTAACATAATTAACATGTATTAGACTTCCTGATATCTAAGGGAGGGGGTGGGGGGAAGGAGGGAAAAATTTGTAACAGAAAGCTTTGCAAGGGTCAATGATGAAAAATTACCCATGCACATGTTTTGCAAATAAAAAGCTTTAATAAAAAAAAAAAACATTTCTTTGCACCGAGTGATGAGTATATAAATAGGAAACTGCAACAGTCACTGTGCTCAAGGAGCTCATTGGTTGGTTGTTGTCCTTCATTCTTGTGGAGAACCAAAATGGCCAAAATGAAGGACAAGCATTTATTAAGTGCCAACTATGTACCATGTGCTGTGCTAAGCACTGAGTGGGTAAAGACAGAATGCCTGTTTGTTTTTACATCCAGTATTTCCAACCTAATTTCATAGGAATTTGATTTGGAAGGATCACCATCTTGTCCAATCCCCTGATCCAAAGAGTTTGAGAGACTTGGCCAAAGAAACGTAAGCATTAGTATTAAGTCAAGATTGGAACCCACGTTCACGTTTACCATCTCCAAATAGAGTGCTTTCTCTGACTCACCTGACCTCTTCTAATAGTCCTGGGGGTCCCCAAAGTCTTTAGTCTCTGGTCAGACAGCCAGGCAGGCTGTCAAAGGAGGCTGCTTGGTATGGATTAAAACTATTCGGTTCTAACATGATGTCTCATGAGCATAAGGACATGTTGTTAAAAATTGTTAGAAAGCAAAAAGGCAAGATTTTGCAATTTACTTGGAGTACTTGGGGGATAAAAGTGTCTCCTGGATCATGGTTCTGTGGTTGTCACAGAAGAAAGCAATGGCTATGGAGGGGAAACCTGGAAACTGCCTCCGTGACTACAGGAGACCCTTCTCATCTCAGCAGCCGAAGGTCTGAAAAGACAATTCCCAACACCGGAGTCCTTGGTCGGTCCTGCCAGATGGCTCAGCCTCCACAACAGATATCATTTTGACAACAGAAAAGACATTTTCGAGGATGTGTGTGGCCATCATATGCTGAGGACCCCTACACCCTTCTGTCTGTCTGACTCACAGTGAATGTTCATCTGCTCATATGGACTCTTTGTGCCTGATCTGTGGTAGAGCCTTCCGACCTGCTCTGAACACCCACAGTTGGACACGCTGTTCTTGGACCTCATCTTAGTGATGTCATTTTGATCCTCCTCAAGAACGAAGGACAACAATCAGCCAGTGAGTTCCTGGAGCACAGTGACTGGTTCCAATTTTCTGTTTAATATACTCAGCACTTGGTACAGTGCTTGGCTCAAGGAAGTGTTTAATAAATGCTTTTATATTAATTTATTCATTCATTGCACCTCCCCGAAAATAAGCAAAATAAGGAGGGATTTTGCTTTAAAGACAATTCAGAAAACCTAGGCTTAATTAAGTCCCATTTTCTTCATGCATTAACCTGAAATATGACATTTTCTCTAAATTAGGGAGATAGAATCATCCAACCCTCATAGGGGAATCATCAGACTTGTGGTTGTATTTGAGAAGACTGGATAAATGAATCCTTTGAAAATTTTGCTCTGTTCAAAGCAATCCCAATAGACTTTGGGCAGAAAATGCCATCTGCATCCAGAAAAAGAACCAAGGAGACTGAATGTAAATCAACACATATTATATTCACTTCTTTTTTTCTATTTTTTAAAAAATAATCTCTCCCATGGTTTTCCCTTTTTGCTCTGATTTTTCTCTCCCAACATTATTATTCATAAAGCAATGTGAATTAAAAATAAATAAATAAATAAATTTTTAAATGAAAATAAAAGTTTTGTTCTGGGGTTCTAGAACTGATCACATGGCAATGATATGTAGTGGTAAGTCTACAATAGGGATTTGAATTCTGATTGATGTTTACAGAAAAAAAGGCACTTAACCTCAATGTTCCCATTTGCATATAACTTGCGATCCAATTCCACAAGTTTTGGGCTTGCAGAGACCAGGTTCTGTCTTGGGAGCAGTTGCCATATCATGATTCTTTAGCTGGTTTTTCCCACATGCAGAGTTCTCTCTGGGACCTCAGGATAGAACTCATGTTAAAGGCTTTACTGATGCAGGTAAAAGCATTCAAGATAATGATGCTTTTCAGGTACAGGATGTCCCTTATTTCAACCCAGAGAAAGGGAAAACATCAACGAGTTGCTTTAGCCTATAAATCCATTATTATCCCATTTTGAATAAACCTTATCTTCAACTCCCTCCAATGGAAAAGTCAAGGCCAGTCAGTCAATGAGCATTTATTAAGCACCTACTATGTGCCAGGTACCAGGCATACAGAGAAAGACAAAATACAATCCTTGCTCTTGAGGAGCTCAGAGTCCAATGGGGGAGACAGTATGTAAACAGAAATATATAAACAAGTTACAGACATGATAAATTGGAAATAATGGAGGAAGGCGCTCACATTAGGAGGAATCAGAAAAGGCTTCTTATAGAAGTTGAATTTTAGCTGGAATTTGAAGGAAGCCAGGAGGTAGAGATGAAGAGCGAGATCATTCCAGACATGGGGGAAGAGCCAGTGACTGGAGTGTGGAAATGAAGTGAGGAATAGAAAGGAGGCCATTGTTAATGGATCAAAGAAAATGTGGAAAAAGGGAACACGTAAGAAGACTGGAAAGGTAGAACTAGCTGTTGAAAAGCTTTGCATGTCAAACAGAACATTTTGTATTTGATTCTGGAGGTGATGGGGAGCCACCCGAATTTATTGAATGAGGGAAGGGGATGGCATGGTTGGATCTGTACTTTAGGAAGATTAATTTGACAGCTGAATGGAAGATGGACTAGAGTGAGGAGAGACTGTTAGGCTGTTGCAATAGCCAAGCATTAAGTGAAGAGGGTCTAAACCAAGGTAGTGATAGTATAAGTGGAGAGAAGAGAGGGTATCTGATATATCAGTAATTTTTATCTGGTTTTTCTTTAGGATACCTTTTTATATGGTCTGATTACTTATATGTATACAAGCAAAATAACAGCAGCATTTATAATATATCAATAATTTTTATCAGATTTTTTTAATTTTTTTTGCTGAGGCAATTGGGGTTAAGTGACTTGCCCAGGGTCACACAGCTAGGGAATGTTAAGTGTCTGAGACAAGATTTGAACTCAGGTCCTCCTGACTCCAGGGCTGGTGCTCTATCCACTGCACCATCCAGCTGCAAGGGAGCATATTTGAGAGGTTTAAGGAAGGTAAAATATGCAGGACTTGGCAGAAGATTGGAAATGGGAAGTAAGAGAGAGGAGTCAAGGATAGTTTCTAGCTCATAAGCCTGGGTGACTGGGGCAATAGTGGTACTCTTGAAAGTAACAGGGGAGGATTTAGGGGGAAATAAGGAGTCCGATTTTAGACATATTGAGTTAAAGATGCCTATGGGACATCTAATTTTGAGATGGTTTAATAGGCATTTGGAGACTGAGTTTGGAGCTCAGGGGAGAGATTAGGGCTGGACATTATCAGCTGGGAGAGTTAATTTTGGCAAAGCCCTGAGCCCAGTGCCTGGTACTAGTAGTATGATAGACATGCTTATGGTTTTCCCTTTTTCCATAGTTGTTAGATAATTAGGTCAGTTGGCAGAGCCAGCTACCTAAGAGTGTGCAGCCTGTCTAAGTATAATATAAATATATTATACTTATACTAAGTATATAATATACATTATATTATATTATATTATATTAAGTATGCTATAATATAAGTATTTGATCAAGCTAAGGATATCATTGAGGGAAATTGTTGTTCATCCTTCATTTCTGAAAAGGATCCATAACATCACTCAGGATGTCTTACTTGTGTGTGTGAATTGGAATTAAGTGCTTCACAAAGATATTAACCTCATTTGCTCTTCCAGAGTAACTAAAGTCCTGTGGCAAGACAAAAGTCAGAACAAGTGACAATGGCCCAGGATACAATGCGTATCTTCAATATCTGACCAAGCTCTAAGCACTCCACAATGCTTGCTTCAACTGCCTTCGAGACCATTGGAACAAATTATTTTCATCCATCCCTTCTGCTGGAGGAAGTCTTCATGTGACTGGAGTAGACATTCCCCTAACTCCTTGGCAGGTCTACCAATTACCTAGTTCTAGCTCATCTACCTAGAGGATTTTACCAGGGTATAATTTCTTGGAGCCACAGGTGAGAGTAAAATAATTCAGTGGAAGAAGGTAAGGAAGGGATCAAGCTCTCCAGGATGATCTGGATGAAAATCCCTCACCTCCCTATAACCTTATTAAGCAGATCAGGAAACCTCCTCTGATCCACCCTCTAAATGCAAAATAATGATAATAATGCCTGTTTTACCTACTTCACAGAGTTCGTGGGAGGCTCCAATGAGAAGAGGGATGTAGGGAGTTTGCAGAGGTCACCCTGTTATTCCAGGTTTTAAGAGATTTTAATCCTGGGCTTGGCTCTCATCCTAGGCTTGCATCTTGGACTGACCAATCACTTATTTATAAAATGGGGATAATAGCTGCCCCACCCACCCCTCAAGGGGAGGATCAAATGAATTCATGTAAATGAAAATCCTTTGAAATTTTACAGTCATCTATTAATGCTACTGGGAATTAACATTCATCCAAATTTAAGGCACTGCCAGACAAGAAGAAGAAGAAATGTTAGAGAGAGTGAAACATTTTAAGATTCCAAGGCTAGCCCCTGGGAACCAATGGCATTTCTTCTTCTATTTTCTCTCATATTCCAAGAAAATACCCCCAGACTCACAGTGTCCATGTCAGCCAGAGTCTGGACTTCCAAGACCAGGGACTGGGCAGACACAGCCTTGCCCAACCCAGGTCTTGGTTTCCTCATTGGTAAAATAAGGGAATGGGACTAGAACCATCTCAAGGACCAACCCCAAATTGGAAAAATGTGGCAGCAAAGTACAATGGAAAGAGCTTTATTATTATTTTATTTATTTATTATTATTTTTATTTTTTTCTTTCTAAAAGTATTTTTTAATTCAGAACTTAACAATCACCAAATGAAATTAATATTTTCATATAAAAAAGAACAGAAAAAGATTTTAATGCAACTATGAATTTCCATTGCATAGAGGTCTCTTTCCCTTTTAAATACATAATAAATTTAATATGCCATTTAAAAAACTCTCTGTCTTGCTTATAAAGGCTTCTTTCTGGTAAGACCACTATCTTTAGGGACACAAGACCTGGGTCCAGTGCTGTCTCTGGTGCTTATTACCTCTGTGACTTTGGGCAAGTCACCTGGCCCTCAGTTTCCTCAGCTGTAAAGTGAGGTCATTAGACTAAATTAGGTAGCCCCAGAAACCCCTTCCTGATCCAGATTTATACTTAGGTCAGTTAGCAGAGCCAGCTACCTAAGAGTGTGCAAACTAATTATCTAACAACTATGGAAGAAGGGAAGGCCATACGTCTATCATGTATACTCTTAGTGCCATATATACTATACTGGGCTCAGTACTTTGCAAAAATTACCTCATTTGGTTCTCACAGCAATCCTGTGAATAGATATGATTATGATGATCCCCATTTTACAGCTGAGGAAACTGAGGCAAAAGCAATTAAGTTACCCAGAGTCACACAATCAGTAAATGTCAGAGCCCATATTTGACCTCAGATCTCCCTGACTCGAGGCCCAGGGGTCCAGATGCCTCCAACATGAAATAGCATGTCTCCCTGGGAAAGGGGGGAAGGAAGCTTCTTGTTCCTCTGGGAAATGCAGTGAATGCTTGGTCAGTATGGGCCCTTCCCATCACACTGGGGGGCTGCCAGAGCTTCTTGCACTGGGGGGGGGTCTAGAGTCTGGAGAAATGGCTTTGAATCCTGGCTCTGCCATCACTCACGCCATCTCAACAGCCCCCACAGAGCCATGTGAGTAGCCTTGGGTGTCCTGTACACACGCCCCTAATCTAGAACCACAAGTAAAAGAACTCTCATTGCTCTGGAAAAGGGTATCTCAGTCCACCCATCCATGCTTGTACTCCCTATTCCCATGTAGCACCCTCTGGCCTCGTGGTCTAAACTCATACAGGACAAGGTTTGGTTCCCAGGGTAGAGAACACTCCTCCCTTCAGGATTCTTGGGATATCTCAGAGAAACAATTTCTCATGAGCCCCCATGTACCATCCACAGTACCTTCCTTCCTTGTTTGTTCCCTTCTCTTCCTCCCTCCCTCTTCTCTTTCCTTCTTCCCTTTCTTCTTCTCTCTTCTCCTTCCTTCCTTCCTTCCTTCCTTCCTTCCTTCCTTCCTTCCTTCCTTCCTTCCTTCCTT